>JAPQWV010000233.1:600000-852000 GCA_027422505.1 Craterostigma plantagineum
ACCACATTACTATTTTGATTCGTTCATAAATTCATTTTGTTCAGACGTATAAGATTGGCATTCATGGAAAAATAGATGAGACGATGAAGCTAATCACAAAATTTCTTTTAAAAGACACATTTTGCGAGTGTAGAAAATAGAATGTTCAAGTCATTAGTATGTTTGCCAACGAAGGACCATATGTTTACATGACTAATCCCAAAATTCGATAAAAAACATCAAATTCGAAGATCTGTCTTTTAAGGGAATATGTCGGTCTAACATCATCAAATCTTATAGTTCCATGAATGACGATCATATGCATTCGAAAAAAAACACATTTAAGAAGGTTATCAATCGAATGTAATGCAACATGATGGAAACACAGTAATATTTATGGTTTATTTAGTAACATTTCCTGTACTTTTAGTACCACTTCAAATAATCTAAGTAACGCTTCGATTTTAGGTAGTAACAGTTCGATGCCAAAAATTGAGGTCGAGCGTGTTAATTCATTTTGTTCCGAATAAAAATACGCATATTGTAAAAACTGTTACTCAGAGTGAAAGAACTGTTACTCAGAGTGCAAGAACTGTTACTTATCTAGCGTGTTAATTCATTTTGTTCCGGATAATTTCAAATCCCGCCTAGTCTAATTTAAGAATCCGACAAAATCCTCAAATCAAAACTAAACCAAATAAATGACAATGAATTGCACTTGAACCATTTCTAGTACCTTTAAAAAAATATAGGTTTATGCAAAATTTTCTATCGAATTTACACCGATTCTAGTACCACAATAAATTTATCTCGACGTTAGTGGCAAGTGGTAAATGTGCAAACCATGGGTACCTCCAATTTATACCGAGTAGCTGCTAGCTTTGATTTATCATTACGTTCTCGAATTCGCATCCTAATTTGGCAAACCAATCCAACGTCGTGTGTCGTCAATATCGGAGTAAATCCAACATGACACGTCGAAATCGTTTTGTTGATGGGTTAGTCGAATTATTTGTGCTTGATTGAGTGAAAAAAAAATGAGTTCGCTCATTAAAAGAAAAGATTTTTTGTTGATAACATTTTACGAGCGGAGTAACAAAATATCATTGAAAAATAATGTGTATGTTTTTCAAAGTAACAATATACTGTAATTGAGTATCAAAAAACTGACATAAAATACCTCTTCGAAATAAGTTAATAAACACCAATTCGCTGGAATAAAGAAAAAAATCAGTTTAGTAAAGGTATTGTTGTCAAATCATACTTTCGGGTCCTTAACTCTAACTTTATCAGAAAGGGGTCCTTAAAATTAATTAGTTCTCTGACAGGGTCTGAACTATGGATTGAAACTTTGGAGGGCCTGAAAAAAAGTTGCCCCTTGAATTTATCTGATTATTGAAGTGTCACTTTCAACTACAAACCTGATCTTTCGGGCTTTAGTATTTATTTTCTCTATTATATTTTGCAGGCTATATATAGGGTTAATTATTATTCAGGCCCCATTTTCATATTTTTATTGAGATTCAGGCCATATTCAAGTTTGTTTTAGTGATAAGGACCTACATTTTGAAAACATTAGAGAAAAAGACTTAATTCATGCGATAAGACGCATTTACCCTTTATATCTACCGAAATTACTATATTATGCCATCATCTTCTACAAGCAACGAAACTAAAATCTCGTTGAGACTGCAAGCTGTAGTTATTGATGTTCATGACCGAATATGTTGAAAATATCGTCAATTTGATCTTAGGTATTGATAAGTTTCGAAAATTTGTGACATTAACTTTCAGAAAAACGAATATCAGCGTCATATATAACAAAAAATAGATACTGCCGCAGGTCGTGTAATATAGAACAAATGTTACCACTGGAGTACCATATCATTGAAACCAAATAACGTTTCGTTTCTTGTCATACCATATTTTGTGCACAAGCAATGAATTGCGAGCAATTATCGAAAATGGTCAACGACACTAAAAAGTTAGTGAAAACTACAGAAATCTCGGCATTATTGACAGAATAAGGTTAAATCGATCTCAATTTCTCATGGATATTAGTAATAGAGAAAAATTGTTGAAGTTGATAACGAAATAATACCTCAAACCCAATTTAAATATCTCGGGGCAAAATCTCTATTTTAATAATCGAATATTGTGAAATTGACTCAATTTTGTTGATTGGTCTTAGTAATCAACAAAAATTATTGACGTTAATCATAAAATAAAGAAGAATTTTGATGCGGCGGAAGATTGAAACTTTTGCTAATTAACGTTACCTAGGTAACACTACATGCAATAAAAATAAGGGTAAATTAGGTGTCAGTACCTAATATCGTATTTTCAACATGTTTCAGGCCCCATATCAATTTTATAGAGAGAGAAGGACCTAAGTTTGGTTAAATTTAGAGAATAGGACCTCATTTTTGCAAAAAGACCAATTTACCCATGATAGATGAAAGAATTACTTCATTTTGCCATCATCTTTCTCCAACCGACGGAAGCTAAAAGCTGAATCTGAAATCTTTATATATTTTGATTGTTTTGAGTGGATACTGTTTTTGCGGCCTCAATCTTTGACGGATATTACTAATGAAGATAAATTATTGATTTATCCAATAAAATTATGCTTAAAACCCTTCGAAAATTTCGTTTAAAAAACAAATGGAATTTCGACAGGGAAAACAAGCTGAGATCCATGAAAATGTCAACGTTTGTGACAGAATAAAGTTTTTTCGTCCTCAATTTTGGATGGGTCTTACTAATCAAGACGGATTTTGTAAGTATTGCAGATTGAAATGCATGCGAATTAACTAGCTTGCCAGGTAACACAAACTGATAACTGAGTAACATTTTATGCATCCTAGGTAACACTTTCTGCATTCTGAGTAACAGTTCATACATTCTGGGTAACAATTTATGCAATCTGGGTACCCACGTGTCATTGTCTCTTCCAAACGATGATTGCACAAACCATGTTCAACGAATATCAAAATTTACGATCTAAAGCCGGCTCAATCTCGACGTTAATGACCGAATAAGGTTAAATCGAAGATAATTTCTCATGGGTGTCAATAATCAGTGAAAATTTTTGAACTTTATATTGGAATAATGTATTAAAGGTAATTCGAAAATCTCGTTGAAACAAGGGAAAATCTGGACTTTAATGCTGAATAAGGTGAAGTTGATCATGAGTCTTAATAATCAATGAAATATTGGTGTTAATCGCGAAGAAATTTGATGCGGTCCATGATTGAAGCTTTTGCTAATAAAACGCTCGCTAAGTAACAATTTCTGCATTATGGGTAACAATTTATGCACCCTGTATAACATTTTGTGCATCCTGGGTAACACTTTATGCATTCTGGGTAACAGTTCATGCATTCTGGGTAATAATTTATGCAATCTCGGTACCCACGTGCCATCGTCTCTTCCAAACGATGATTGCACAAACCATGTTCAACGAATATCAAAATTTACGATCTAAAGCCGGCTCAATCTCGACGTTAATGACCGAATAAGGTTAAATCGAAGATAATTTCTCATGGGTGTCAATAATCAATGAAAATATTTTAAGTTTATATTGGAATAATGTATCGAAAATGAGGATCTTACAATTTGGTGCTATGTGCATCTGATATTTATGTGTAGCATGTTTCTTTTGAACAAACTTCGCTTCAGTTGCTAAAAATGTATGCATGATTCTGGTAAAATCTTATGTTGTTTACTGATTTCCTACAGTAACAGTTTAACAGAGTTCGGCAACAATTGAAGGTGAGAAAAAAACAGAAATCGATATGTAGGCAACAAGGAAGTACAATACGAGTAACAGAATTCTAAGTCACAATAACAATTTAATATGTAATTAGTTTAGTTTATGATTTTCAAATTTTATATTGTAAACACGCTACATTCAGTAAAATATACGAGATTATGAAGTTTCAGATAAAATATATTAGTTTAGGTTATGATTTCGTGGAGATTATGTTGGAATTAAAGAAGTTGAAGTATATAGTATGGAAAACAAGTAGCACTATTCTCGAAAGGATGATCATGCTTCTACGAAATTGATTCTACTTACTCAAGACGTTGCGGATATGAACTATTAGTTGTATATTACAATCCAGATGGTCGACCTAACAAAAATGATTCAATAAATTAATGTCATCTTCAATTAATCTTAAAAGCAAATCATATGTCATTTACCGATTTTCTGCAGTAACCTTTTAACAATGATCAGTAACAAATTAAGAGGAAAAAATAACAAAAATGTATATTTTGGTAACATGGCGCTACAATACGAGTAACAGAATGCATATTCACAATAACAATTTCATATGTAACTAGTTTAGGTTATGATTTTCCAATTTTATATTGTAAAACACGCTAAATTCACTAAAATATATGAATTTGAGAAGTTTTAAACAAAAATATATTAGTTTAGGTTGTAATTTTCGTGGAGGTTATGATGGAGTTGAAGAAGTTGGAGTATATAGTATGGAAAACAAGTATCACTCTTCTTCAAAGGATGATAATGCTTCTACGAAATTGATTCTACTTACTCAAAACTTGTGGATATGAACTATTAGTTGTTTATTACAATCCAGATGGTCGACCTAACATAAACGACTCAACAAAATTAAATCTTCAATTAATCTTGAACGTAAACCATATATCGTTTACTAATTTCCTGCAGTAACCGTTTTACAATGATTAGTAACATATCAAGAGGAGAAAAGAACAGAAATGTGTATTACTGTAACACGACCCTACAATACGATTAACAAAATATATATTCACAATAACAATTTCATATGTAACTAGTTTAGGTTATGATTTCCAATTTTATATTGTAAACATGTTATATTCAATAAAATATGTGAATTTGAGAAGTTTTAAACTAAAACGCTGTGAACATAGTAAACATATAACTAGTAACAGTTTACACATATTGGGTAACAGATAATCTATGCTTGATTTTATTGACTCTCCCGCCCAAAATTCATCCAATTATGGTTTTCCCGTCCAAAATTTCACGGAAAACTTAGTAAAAAATTTTGGCAACTTAGTAACAGAAATGTATATACTAGTAACAGATCCTAAAAATTTTAATTTAGTAATAGTTGTTCATCACTTCAATTGACGAACTGCAAATCAATTCACTAACATATGAATTTCTGCTTAATGTCGATGTCTTTTATACCATATGCATTACACCACTTACGGTTTGGGAGTTAACAATTGACACATAATTTCGTATATAATGGCGTAGCAAAAAATATCCAAATTATAGGGTCGATCGTATTTTCGCCAAATTAAATGATGAACATCGAACGAACGACCAAACAAGGTGCCGCACCGAGCTGCCCATATCATGGTAACAATCATTTTCGGTTTTATAACGATTTTGGTAGATCAATTAACGGTATTGGTCTATCGAGTAACGGTTCTGGTGGACATAGTAACAGGTTTGTTACTACGAGTAACAGTTTGGACACAGTACAAATATACCCAAATTATTGGGGTCGACCGTATTTTCGCGAAATTAAAAGATGAACGTCGGACGAACGAGCCCACTGTGCCGCACCGAGATGAATATACTATGGGTACTTCGAATTTATACATATTAGATGTAATCGTTGCCAAAAACGGCTTGGATTGGATCTTATTTTCGCAAATTAGAACTCTACACATGGTAACAATTAGTATTAGTTTAATAACGGTTTTGGTAGACTTAGTAACGGGTGTGGTTGAAATAGTAACGGATTTGATACTTCGAGTAACAATTTGGACACAATATAAATATACCTAAAATATTGGGGTCGACCGTATTTTCGCGAAATTAAAAGATGAACGTCGAACGAACGAGCAAATAATGTGCCGCACCGAGCTGATCATACTATGGGTACTTCGAATTTATACATATTAGATGTAACGGTGCTAAAAACGGCTTTGATTTCATCTTATTTTCGCATATTAGAACCAAAATAGAAAGACAAAAACTCATAAAAATCTTACATCTTGCTTCGTCAATACCACAATACATCATACCTTACACAGCGAAATTGGTTGGTTAATGGACATTCGAAATTTCGGAGCTCGATTCACTGTAAAAACGAGCTTCGTAAAATAAATATTATATGTGATAACAATTTTCTGCATCGTAGTAACAGATAAGAAATAGAAAATAACAGTTCGTCAGACTTTTATAACAATATAATCTAACTGCATAACAGAAATTCGCCAGAAAATAACTGTTAGTTCAGTATGTTATGAAGGGTAATTTCGTCAATACATATTTTTAATCCTTATCTATGCCATTTAACGCAATGTTGGTCCTTTAAACTATTGGGAGTTCTGACAGGTACTGAACATTTTAGAAAGTTACTGACTAGGGACTGATTAGAAAATTCCCCTAAAAATAACACATGTGTCGGAGATAACATTTCCTTTGACTTGGATAAGAAATAGTTTAAAGTAAGTACTTTGTATTGTGTAAACAGTAACAAAAGTCTTTAGAAACATACTTTGTATTATCTAAATCGTAACACTTGTCTTTTACGAAAATTGGGGGTGTGCAATGGTTTAAGAAATCTGTAATCGAGGAAAACCACGACATTAATTGTTAAAAATGCGTTAAACCACCCTAAATTATGGTTGCGAAAAATCTTAAATTACTTACTTTCATGATCGAATATGTTGAAATTAACCTTAAGTTCACCATGGGTCGTGAAAATTTACGGAAATTTGTGGTTAATCGTGAAAAAATACGAAATTTGGATTTTCCTCAAAATTTAAATGTTTAACAGTTGGATAACAAATTTTGAAACGATTATAACAGTTTTGTGCTGAAAAGAAACACTTCCTTTCATTTGGATAACAAACAGTCTTGTAGTGAGTACTATATGTTGTATATTTGTAATAAATGTGTCAATGACAATACCAATACTAAGACAACGAATAACAAATCGCTTACTCAACATAACAACATATCTTGTATATTAATGAAACATTTGAGAGTTGAGTAACAGTTTGTAGATATCATCCCCGATCAGAAAGTGACAAATATGGTCTGTAGACGACAGAAAGATGATGGCTTAGATTGTGGGGTGCGGGTATGTATGTTTGGGGAGGCAGTTATGCGAGATCAGGTGCTATTCTGGGATGAATTAAGAAGACCGGTGACATCTCTAAGTACAGGGCTCACATATTCGCCGGGGTGTTGGATTTCATTGCGAAGTCAAGTTCGAATTTGGTGGATCTTTAAAATCCTTGATTGTGTCTGTATTTGATACATCTGCTTTTGTTGTTGAGCTCTTGTTTTGTAATGACTTTTGGTTAATCAACTTTTTTGTTTGTGTCTATATTTGATAAATTATGGAAGTTATTTGTTAAGGAATATTAAAAGGATGGTTCGTTAACTTACCAGTACCACATTGCCAGCATGTAATACTACATGTTTGCTAGAAAATAACAATACAAACCAATTGTATAACATGTTTACAGATACTGATACTACATGATAGGTTTTGAGTACCACATTAGTAATTCGATTAATTTCGTTCATAAAAGAACATTGTTCGAGATTTACAAGATTAACATCTTGTAAATGTATGATTTGATGCATTTATGACACCAAATTCCTTTAAACGTCACATTGTTCGATTGTCCGTGTTA
Organism: Craterostigma plantagineum; assembly: GCA_027422505.1. NCBI lineage: Eukaryota > Viridiplantae > Streptophyta > Magnoliopsida > Lamiales > Linderniaceae > Craterostigma > Craterostigma plantagineum. Next base: position 607,657 of record JAPQWV010000233.1, read on the forward strand.
ATAGTGAATTTTTTAGGTCAATAGTTATGTAAACACTTGTAGGACTTTATAGCAAAACATAGACTATTATCTTGTTCTTGAAACATAACATATGAATTCCAGCACGAATGTCATCAAATTCAAAATTAAACCACAAATATAATTTTATATGTCGTAAATCCTAAAACCTAGACGAAATACCAAGTTATTGATGCCAAATTATCGAAACAGTTCGATGCCACATCGAAACATGTCTGTTAAACGAAATACCACATCAATACTTATGAAAAACAAAAGTAGGTTTACCACTTCAGATAATCCAAGTAACACTTTGATTTCATATAGTAACAGTTCGATGCCAAAAATTATTGAAACAGGTCTGTTAAATAAAATAATATAATCAATACTTACGAAAAACAAAAGTAGGTCATAATATACCACTTCAGATAACCCAAGGAAAGCTTCGATTTCATGTAGTAACAGTTCGATGCCAAAAATTATCGAAACAGGTCTGCTAAACAAATACCACATCACTACTTATGAAAAACAAAAGTACATCATAATATACCACGTCAGATAATCCCAATAACGCTTCGATTTAATGTCGTAACAGTTCGATGCCAAAAATTATCGAAACAGGCCTGTTAAACAAAATATCACATCATTACTTATGAAAAACATAAGTAGGTCAAAATATACCAATTAATCGGCGAAAAAAGTCGATTATGAGTTACCCCTTGTATCATGACCCACCTTGTATTTAGTACCACATGCTGGAGAAACAATACCACATTGACCTTATGATAAACCAAAATAAGTCAGATTATACTACATAATAGATGACCAGTACCAGATACAAATAAATGATCAATATCGATCATACTACTGACAGGTAGCAGGGAATGTTACATGGATAGCGTTATTTATTTTTTGAAATGTGTTACACTTTGTGCATGTGTACAGAATGTGTTATGGACAAGACATGAAATGTTATTTATTTTTTAAAATGTGTTATAGTTGGTGCATGAAGGGGTACCCATTAAGAATGAACTGTTACGCAGTAAGAATGAAGTGGTACGCAGCAAACGTTTTAATTAACAAACATTTCAATCTTAGGTCCGATCAAAATTCTTCATTATTCCATGATTAACTTCAATTATCATCGTCGTTTACCAAGACTCATGCTTTAATTGAGTAGAACCCACCTTATTCGACCATTCTAGCTCATATCTAACCCGTTTTGATTTGCTACACAGTTTTTAAACAAAAATTCCTTACAAATCTTACATCTTACTTCGTCAATATTTGAATGAATCCTACATGACACATCGAAATTGGTTAGTCGACGGGATTTCGATAATTTTGTGCTCATTTGAGTGAAAAAAAGGAGTTCAATCATAAAAAAAAAGAAAATAAAATTATGTCGATAACATTTCACAACCGCGGAGTAACATAACAACACTGTAAAATAACACTTAAGTTTTCTAAAATAACAATATATTATAACCGTGTAATACAAAGTAAGAAAAGAATGGTTATTAGGCGTTCATCGATAACTATAACCGATTATGCTTGCATTGACATAATATTTTTACAAATCGATGATTAGTTAAATAAATTTATGTGGACAATAACTCCTTCGACTATTATTTTATCGTTGTTAGTTTCGATATCTTTTTCTCGTTCACTATTGTGTTCAAAGCTTTATCATCAAATACCCCCCTTAATGTTATTATTATTATTACTACTACTATTATAGTTATTCTTATTATTATCCTTATTGTTATTAGTATTCTAATTATTATTGTTATTATTATTATTATTATTATTATTATTATTATTATTATTATTACTACTACTACTATCGATCGAGTTTGAAATTAGAAATAAATCAACCATTTTCCCTGTTGAGACGATCCTTACTTACGCTATATTAGTAAGGTTATAAATTTTATTTTTGGCCGTCTACGACGCGACCACAAAGTTTAAGTAAATGGTTCGGTCTCAATTATAACATAGTGTTAGGTTAGTGAGTTTGACATTTACATGGCTCTCACCTAATCGGGATGCAAGTGAAAGGCGTAAGAGGATTTAAAATATACACTATAGTCGGTTCACCCGAGGGATCTGTCCGGTACCGCGGGATTGGCTAGGCGAATACCAGGACTCATCGATTCCTCCCATGCCAGTTGAGATGGACCTAGAGAGTCGCGCTTAAAAATGATAATGACCTCGAACAAAAACGGCGGGTTTTTCTCTGGAACGTAGCGAATGGGATTCGTTAATGTGTCGACGATTTAGTTAAATTCCAGCGACGGTCACAGAAGTAATTAGGACTTAAGATTATCTTAAGTGCTTAATTAATTAACTAAGTTAGACTCAATTATAATTAAAATAATTACATTGAATTTAATTATTTTATTACTTAAAATTGAGGGGCTAAATTGAGAATTTAGAAACCTCAATGACCGAAATGAAATATCATAAAATATGCATAAAAACTATAGCAAGCCACGTTGAAGAGGTGACTCATGAGTCGCTCCTTGAAACTTGACAAGTGTTATTAAACCAAGAATAAACTAGAAAAATGCATAGAAGAAGCATATATACGTGGGATGCTATAGAAGGATATAGAACTTGGTACTTTGCTTAAAAATAAACAAGAGAGAACAACAAAAGAATATAACGAGGGCTGAGTTCTAGAATTTCTTAAGCCACGGAGTTCAAGCCACGTGATCGCTCGACGAATCCCGATGCCTGAATCGAACTGCGTCTAGCCATCAAGAGCAATTTCGAAGGTTCGATCAAGGACATACCGGCGTGACGATCTAGGCTGGAGGTCTCGAGGACCAGACGAGGTGCAACGACGTCCATCCGAGGTTACAAGAGAATAAATCACGTTCACCGACGGTATATTTCGAATCCAACTGATTTGATTGTGCGAAAAATATCAAACTACATCGCAATGATTCGAAAAACCCCACGTTGTGAACGTCGGGAAGTGCAAATCATTCTAGAAAATTTGATATTCGTCGGAAATCGTTTCTGTCATCAAACAGTCGAAAGACGACAGACTGCCGCTTTACTCGAATTGATAATTTCGAATCCCACTGATTTGATTTCGTGAAAAGTACCAAACGACATCGGAATGATTCGAAAGACCCCTCATTGCGAACTTCGGAAAGTGTATAATTATTCTAGAAAATTTGCTATCGATCGGAAATCGTTTCGCAACGTGGGGTCTTTCGAATCATTCCGATGTCGTTTGGTATTTCTCGCAAAATCAACTCAGTAGGGTTCGAAATGTACCATCAGTGAACGTGATTTCTTCTCTTGTCACCTCGGATAGACGTCGATGTACCTCGTCTGATTCCCGGGACCTCCGGGCTAGATCATCACGCCGGTATGTCCTTGATCGAACCTCCGAAACTGCTCTTGATGGCTAGACACAGTTCGGTTCGGCCGTCAGGACTCGTCGAACGATCCCGTGGCTTGAACTACGTGGCTTAAGAAATTACAGAACTCGGCCCACGTTATATTCTATTTCCGTTCTCTCTAGTTTTTGGTTATTGAGCAATACACCAAGTATTTAGCTCTTTATGGTAGCCCACGTATATATGCTTATTCTAGTTTCTTTTTGATTTTGTTATTAAGTGAACACTTTGTCAAATGGTTAAATGAAGCAATTAGTGACTAATTGGCCACCTCAACCAAAGCGGCTTGCCATAGTATTGTACACATTTTGTATGACCAAGTCAAACATGCAAATATTAAAGCTATTTACTTTGGCCTATGAGGTTTCTAAATTTTCAATTTAGTCCCTCAATGACTCGTTCATAATGCGATGCACAATCTAAGAAGCTTTTTTTTTATTTTTTGAAAAGGTAAGATTAATATTCAACCAACATCCGAAGTTACAAGATTTGCCATAGCTTGAGATGGTGGGGAGAAGCCCTCTCCATCGTAGCCTAACGACTTTGCTAAATAATGAGCAACCGAATTGCAATGCCTGTGAACAAAAGAGAAGACAACAGAACGAAAAGAAGCAGATAAATTAGCGCAATCTTGAAGTATAGGCCCCGCAATCCTTGACGAAGAACATCACAATTTGAGTTTCGAAATAATTCCGGAGCAATCGCCTTCTACGATAATTCGTTCCCACCCTTTCGAACGCGCAGCAAATAATGACCATCTAGCTCCCAACGCTTCAATAGTTTCCGGCTCATAAGCCCCTGGAAAGAATCTGGACCACCATCCGATGCAGTGTCCCTCATGATCGCGAGCCACGACGCCGATTGATGCTCCTCCTCTGATCTATGAATAGCTCCATCAAAGTTAAGTTTAATAGTGCCTTGGTCTGGTTTGCTCCATTTCTTATTCAAATCGTGTCGAGTTCCTTTCACAATCGTCAAGGTCACGAGGGGTCTCCATACCAGCAGCATTCGCAAGAACCTGGGCCGTCGTCATCTCCACTCCCTCCATCAGAAGCTTATTTCGCAACGACCAAATAGCCCAACAGTGGTTCAAAAAAACGTCAAACTCAGCAGGCGAAAAATGATCTTGCATCATGCGTAACCACTCCTCCGCAGATCCTCTCCAATTACGTATGGCATCATAGGGTAGAGCGGACGCAGTCCATAATACCTTCGAGCTTGGGCAAAGCACAAACACATGATGATCATCTTCCGTTGCATTCCTGCACCGTTGGCATGTTGCATCTAGTAAGCATTTGCGTTTAACCAAATTCGACGCGGTTGGTAGAAGATTATGGCCGAGGCGCCATGCAAACGTTTTAACGCGTGGAAGGACGTTGGTGTCCCAAATAAATTTCCACGAAGCTGGGGCAGAACTCGAAGGAGATGAACCTTCTTGATAAAGAGAGCGAGACAACCAATATGCCGACTTGACTGAGAAGATACCGTTCTTTGAAGGATACCATATCCTTCTATCCGAGCAATTCGTCGCACTCAATGTACACCCCAAAATTGCTTCCACATCAATGGGTAAGAAAAGTGCACGAATAAGGGGAAAATTCCATGGACCTGTTGGGGCTAACCGAAGATCACAGACTTTAAGATGTGCAAATTCTCTTCGAAGTGGTGTCAATATCTTTGGCATAGCTTTCCTGGGAAGCCAAGGATCACTCCAAACGCGCACCACATCCCCTCTACCCACCTGCCACCTACAACCTGCTCGGACAACACCAATAGCCCCATGGATGCCACGCCACGTAAGAGAAGGGTTATGATCGAGCTGGGCTTCAAGCACATCACACTTCGAAAAATATTTTGCCTTAAAAATCCTGCCGAAGAGGCTATTCGGAACCGATATAATCCGCCATACTTGTTTTGCAAGCAATGCTTTATTAAAGCATTTAACTTCACGGAACCCCATTCCGCCCATCGACTTAGGATTACATAATTTATCCCACGACATCCAATGCACTTTATGCTTATCCGAGGCCGACCACCAAAAACGAGCCATAAGATGCTCCAAATCTCGAAGGAGGGATGAAGGTAATGAGAAACAACCCATCGCGTAAGTTGGGATAGCTTGGAGCACGGATTTATAAGCACCTCTCTACCCGCTTGAGATAACATCTTCTCCGACCATCCTCGAACCCTCTTCCATAATCGATCACGGATATAGGCAAAGACCTCGCGTCTGTTCCTTCCCACGATGGAGGGTAAACCCAAGTACAAATCATGGTTAGAAATAGACTGAATATTAAGAACCCTGCAGCATGCCTCTCGATCACCTGTAGTAACGTTCGGCGAAAAAGTAGCAGCAGATTTTCAAAATTAACTTCCTGACCTGAAGCTCCTCCATAAACATCCAAGATTCTCTTAATTGCCAGCATATCACCTTCCTTAGCTCGCGTAAAGATAATGGTGTCGTCTGCAAATAGTAAGTGAGATACTCTTGGTACCCCACGACTAACGGCTACTCCTCGAACGTCTCCTTTAATCTCGGCCTCCTGTAGTAGACTAGAAAAAGCCTCGGCGCAAAACAAAAAGAGATAAGGGGATAAAGGGTCACCTTGTCGAAGTCCACGTTGTGGGGTGCAATGAGCAAAACAATGGCCATTAAGTAAGAAGGAATACTTTACATTGGTAACACAACGAAGAACGAGGGAAACAAAAGAATGATGAAAGCCCAACTTAGATAGCAAACGTTCCAAGAAGGACCATTCGACTCTGTCATACGCTTTACTCATATCCAGTTTAAGGGATACGTGTCCCTCTCGACCTCTTTTTTTTTTCTTTATAGAGTGATTCGTCTCAAAGGAAATTAGAATGTTATCAGTGATGAGACGATTAGGTATAAAAGCATATTATGTTGGTGAAATAATAGCATCCATAAAAGGTTTCAAGCGATTGGTAATGCACTTGGATGCTATACGATATAGGACATTACATAAACTGATGGGTCGAAAATGGGTTAGGTTTTCAGGATTATTACATTTTGGAATAAGCGCAATATGGGTCTCATGCAAGTTGGGAGATGATATACCGTGGTTAAGAAAATCAAGATTGCAACTAGAAGATTTTTCGCCAACAAAATCCCAATATTTTTGGTAGAAAATTGGCGAAAATCCGTCTGGGCCAGGTGATTTAAAAGGATACATACCTGAAACTGCCTCGCGAATTTTCTCTATAGAGTACGGTCGAAGGAGTTCCTCATTCATCTCGCTCGTCACCTTCGTAGAGATCGCTCGGGTTCCTTCGTCTAAATTTAGCGGAGATGGACACTGAGAACGGAAGAGACCCTCAAAGTACTTGCCTATTGCTTCCTCAATATCATTCGGAGACTCGCACCAATCCCCAAGAATATTCCGAATTTTAATAATGCGATTCGTTTTCTGTCTTGTGCATGCCCGACGATGGAAAAAACTCGTATTATGATCGCCGTTATGTAACCAGTCAATTTTACTGCGCTGAAGCCAATAAAGTTCCTCCTGTCTCCGAATATCCTCTTATCGGCGAGAGAGTTCACACACCTCCTCCCGACTGCGTGTTGTGATATGGCCAGCTCGAAGGCGGTGAATTTCCCTCTCCAATTTGAAAGTTGGTCACGAACCTCCCGGTACTTGGTTTTGCTCCAACGCGATAGTTCCTTTCTACTTGAAGCCAAAAGATCCCATGTATTATCACAGCCACTATTATTATCCGAGACCCAAATCTTTTTAATAATCTCGGTACATTGTTCCTCTTGCGTCCAACGAGCCTCAAACCGATAAAGGGCGCTTTCGAGGGCCAAAAGAATCGTGAGGTTTTTCAACGCTTATAACCAAGGCATGATGATTGGAACATCTTACCGGAACATGGTGAACTGAGGCATGCGGATATGCAGCCAACCATTCCGAAGAAGCGCACGCACGGTCAAGTCGTTCTCTAATAGTATATGGATGAGCCGAGTGATTGGACCATGTGAACGCATCCCCTTCATATCCCAAATCCGTAAGTTCGGTGTGTAGCAATGCCAAACGAAAATCTTCAAGTTGCCGAGATGGTCTGGGACGGCCACCTACCTTTTCCTCTGGATGAAGAATTTCGTTGAAATCACCCGCGCAAAGCCATCTTCCAGTACCATTTTCGCTTAGCCTACGTAAAAGTTCCCAACTATTTTTATGAGCCACCGTACAAGGATCACCATAGAAGCCTGTAAATCTCCACCACCTCATTAAATTTGGATCATTAATATGTGCATCTATATGGAATGAAGAGAAAGATTTGAGTAGAACATCAAATTTCTTGTTCCAAAAGAGAGCTAGTCCTCCACTACGACCATTGGCATCAACCCCAAAACCATGCATGTCGAGTTTTCGTCGTAAATAATCATAGCGTGAGCCACTGCATTTCGTCTCGAGAAGAAAAATCACTCCCGGGTGGAAACGACGGACAAGAAGTCCGAGTTGATGAACTGTCGCGGCGCCACCCAGACCCCGACAGTTCCAAACTAAGATACTCATGGCGATCGGCGGGGTTGCATCTCCTCCGATGCACCCTCCGCCGTAAGATAATACTAAACGGGACGCTTATTCGGTGTTTCCGATGGAGCTTCATCACTTGCTTTCCGTTTAACGGGAAGGAAGTCGTTCTGCTCTTTCTTAGTGGGAACCGACTTAGGAATACGTTTGAACTTTCTAGTTTTTGGGAAAAGTGATTTGGACGACTTTCTTAATTCTGCAAGGATCAAACCATCATCAGAAGAGGGCTGTGGGGTGTTGAGTGGGAGTTGTATACCGTTAAAGACCGAGGACGAGGATTTAGAGTACTGGGCCTGAGGTGGGGTACTCAAATTGGGACGAGGCTTAGTGCTTTATGGGCTAAATTATGAGATAGTGATGATATTTGGGCCGGGGTTGTGAGAGAGGACTGAGTTTGGTCAAGGACAGGTGTCACTTCATGCTTGGCAGAATGAGGAATATTTATCATCTTAGGTCGGCTGGGAGAGTTGCTTGGCAGGCACAAGTCGTATTGCACGAAGAGTTGGATCACATGGAAAGCTCTTCTCCTGCCCCTGAAACTTTACATCGTATTGGAGATCACAAACCGACGACACGTGATCGAGCATCCCACAATAATAGCAAAAATTAGGCAAACGTTCGTATTTGATGTCGACCACTGTCTCTTCCCGCCCGCCTGACGTAGTTTCATAATTCTCCGAAGCGGTTTTTCGATGTTGATCATTACCTTCATTCGTACGAATGGACTCCAAGTTTGCGAAGCAATTTCCACATCAACAAACTGCCCGAGGTCATTACCAATCATCCGCAGAATAGGCTCAGTCCTCGCCCAGAAGGGAAGCTTATGGAGGTGGACGAAGAATTGATATCTTGTAAGATCAGCATCCATCGGGTCAGTACCTTCATTTAGCGTAGTAAGCGCCACCAACTGTTTTTCAAAAGCCCACGGTGACGAGTCAAGAATCCTCCGACGATCCATCTCGTGGTAGAAGTTGATGACAAATCTGTCATCTCCAACTTGAAACATGTTCATTCCTCTACCCGGATGAAAAGACGATTCAAGTGTTGCTTTTAGCGGCGAGAAATTAAATGACTTTCGAGATAGGATATGCCCTACGACCGGAAATGTTTTAGTCCTATTCTTTTCCTTCGGTACATCCGCGATAGTCAAGCCTCGAAGCTCTTCCTCCTTTAATTCAACATCCTTATCCGCCATCTTCAACTTACGACCCCGACCGGTCTCCACAGAGTGCAAGCTTAAAAAAGAAATTCGGAACTCCTAAGCCAGCACCTATCAAAGAAATTTTTTGAAGAAGTCCCAAGTCGTAGGTAGTTTGTAATGTCTAGAAGAAGAATAAAGTGGGATAAAAAAAAAGAACCAAGTTGAAAATAAAACACCAGAGGGCACTATAACAACAGACGAGATTGGTACGAGATTACTTGAGAGTTCCGAGTACGTCACGAGTCAAGCATCCATCCATGAAGTGAGTTAAAAGCTAGGAAAAAACAACCTCACGTGGAGGAGAAAAAAGGCACTCTATTGGAGAGAGAAAAATCACTCATTGATAGAGAACCCACAATCTAAGAAGCTAGCACACTCTTTTAACTTAGTTGCTTCCGAAAAATAATGTTCCGATATATATTGTTTCAAATCAAACTGAAATTTAATATAAGAAAAAGCAAATATACAATGCCCTGTCTTTCCCTCTGATAGCTTGACCATCAAGAAGGAAGAGACCTACATCTAAATAATAGAGGAAAAAAACAAGAAAAACGAGATAAAATTGTTAGGCCAGCCGCCAGGGCTGAAAAAAAAGAAAAAAATATTAATAAAATAATATTATATAATATTATAATATTATTTTATATATATAAAAGAAAAAGAAAAATCTTAAAGATAAAGAATGAGCGGCCCATATCAACTGGCGACGCGACGAATTCCTGGCCACCAGTTTCGAGCGGTTCAGAACTGAGCGACGCGGCGGATTCCTGGCCACCGGTTTTGAGTGGTCCAGAAGAGCTGAAGACATCTATAAGTAGGTTGAGGATTCTTCAGTTATTATCATCCTAAATCAAGTGAGAAATTCAGTTAGAGAGTAATAGTGAGAGGTAAACTTATCCGGGTGGATAAAGGTGAGAGCGGGTTTTAGTTTTACTGGGTAGTTGGGAATAGGTACAAAAACATTACCCGGGTGGGTAAGGGATCTCGGGTTTGGGTTTAAACACGAGCGTTATTTTGTACGGTGTAATATTCTCAATATAGTAAAGCAGGTGCTCTCCGTGGAGGTAGGCGATATTGGCCGAACCACGTAAAAATCTCGTGTTCTCTATCGTCGTCATTTTGGTTCTATATTGTCCAAATAAAATAGTCGCGGTTCAAAATAAACCTTCCGCTGGGCCCGAAATATTACCGCTCAACCCCAACAAGTGGTATCAGAGCTAAGCCTAATTAATATTCTGAGTATGCTCTGTGGTTGCAGCTTTGTCTGATCTTCCACATCAGAAAAGATATTAAGAAGGTTTTCCGTTACGGGGGAGCTATTGTCGTGTCGGGCCAAAGTTGTTGAATTTCTGCAAGATAATGGCGACGGAAAGCAGTTTCAAAGTGCGACAATTTGATGGTACGGGGAGTTTCACTCTGTGGCAGAGACGAGTGAAGGATATCCTTGTTCACCAAGGTTTGGCTAAGGCTTTGAAAGGGGAAAAGGGAAAGCCGGAGAAAATGACGAAAGAGGACTGGGAGGATTTGGGATCAAGATGTGTCAGCTCAATCCGTTTATACATTGCGGATAACATTATTAATAATATTGTAAATGAGGATTCTGCACCAGACTTGTGGGCAAAGTTGGAGGAGCTGCATCTCGGAAAAAACTTAACCACAAAGTTAGATCTGAAGCGGGAGATGTACCGGCTGAAGATGGAGTAAGGTGGGAATCTCATGGATCATATAAGCGTTTTCGACGGACTTGTGGATCAACTTGTAAAAGTTGATGTAAAGTTGGAGGAAGAAGATAAAGCCCTTTTACTTCTTACCTCGCTTCCTGATTCTTACGATAATTTGGTCACAACCATCTTGTATGGAAACACTACAGTGAAGATGGTGGATGTGCAGTCAACTCTTTTGGCACATGAAAAGAGGAGACGATCAAATTATGGCGATAGCCAAAATTCGGCATTGGCTATTCATGGGGAGAATCGTAAAGGAAGGTTTCACGCCAGGGAATTTGGAGGTAGCAGCAGGTCCAAATCAAAGGATGGCAGGAAGGGCATCATGTGCTACAAGTGTGGTGAGCCGGGACACATCAAAAGGAACTGTCCGACTTGGAGGAAGGACAGGAATGGCGAGAAAAATTCCACAACCATGATAGCACAAGATACAGATGATGTTGTAGACGTTCTCATAGTCTACAATGATGGCGTTTTTTCTCAGGATGAATGGATATTTGATTCGAGATCGAAGTACCATATTTGCTCCGACAGAAAATATTTTGATACGTTCCATAAGATACGAAGAGGTTCGGTTTCCATGGCTGATGGATACCGGCATGCGGTTCGTGGTGTTGGAACTGTGAAGATCAAAATGGCTGACGGAGCGGTGCGAGCTTTGGGTGGTGTGATCTTTGTCCCAGATTTACGGAAGAATTTAATATCCTTGAGCCAGTTAGATTCCAAGGGCTTTGGGAGTTTCATAGCAAGGGGAGTATGTAAAATCACACTTGGCAAAAAAGTCCTACTGAAGGGAGAAGAGCGTGGAGGTTTATATCGTCTGGGCGGGAGTGTGGTACATAATACTCCTACTTCGATGGGTTCACGAAAATCGCGCGTGCGTGGTGGAAAGGCAGACGATGGTGAGAAGGAAAGTCCTGCTGGAGAAGGGGTTGCGTCGAAGTGCCTCTTCAGAATCGACGGGAAGAGTCGGTTCGGCAGCTGCACATAGGATTGGCCGCACTTGAATCAAGTTGGTAGGACCTGAATTCTTGATTCGAATATGTGTAGCTGGTACAAGGAAGGCCAAATGGACGTTCTTGGTAATTACGAATGGGTTACTCTCAGACAGACTCGCTGGGATGAGTGCTTGACGGTGCTGAAGACGGTGTTCGGTAGGTGTCAAATGCGGCTGGCGGGGGAGAATTGTTAGGCCAGCCGCCAGGGCTGAAAAAAATGAAAAAAATATTAATAAAATAATATTATATAATATTATAATATTATTTTATATATATAAAAGAAAAAGAAAAATCTTAAAGATAAAGAATGAGCGGCCCATATCAACTGGCGACGCGGCGAATTCCTGGCCACCGGTTTCGAGCGGTTCAGAACTGAGCGACGCGGCGGATTCCTGGCCACCGCTTTTGAGTGGTCCAGAAGAGCTGAAGACATCTATAAATAGGCTGAGGATTCTTCAGTTATTATCATCCTAAAGTGAGATATTCAGTTAGAGAGTAATAGTGAGAGGTAAACTTATCCGGGTGGATAAAGGTGAGAGCGGGTTTTAGTTTTACTGGGTAGTTGGGAATAGGTACAAAAACATTACCCGGGTGGGTAAGGGGTCTCGGGTTTGGGTTTAAACACGAGCGTTATTTTGTACAGTGTAATATTCTCAATATAGTAAAGCTGGTGCTCTCCGTGGAGGTAGGCGGTATTGGCCGAACCACATAAAAATCTCGTGTTCTCTATCGTCGTCATTTTGGTTCTATATTGTCCAAATAAAATAGTCGCGGTTCAAAATAAACCTTCCGCTGGGCCCGAAATATTACCGCTCAACCCCAACAAAAATAAGGGAAGAAGAAATTTTTTTTATATTTATTTATTTCTCGTTAGGTGCTCATCAATATTGTGGAACAAGTGGTTCACATAAGATCACTCCATTTCATTCCTTCACCTAATTCAATAATCCACTCAAGTCCCGTGATTAAACAATAAAAAATTCAAAATATATGATTAATTTCACTACATAAGTCATAACTACATTACATTTACATACTAATTTAAACTACAAACTAGACGTAGCAAACAAAGAAGGCACATCACAGCTCGCCTTAAACATAAGTAAGATAAAGAAAAAAAAAAGATAATGAAGAAAATTGGACATTTGCATTTCTCAGAGCATCTACAACGGGTACTTTAGTTTAAAAACAAAAAATAGAGTACGTTTCTACTTCAATGAGATTCTATATTTAACACAAATATTGTGTTGATTACCAGAGAAACTCTAGTTCTAGAGTACACACAATTTTCAACACAAAAATAGAGTTTTAGTTTCTATTTATTTATATTCATTTAATAAAATATATGTTATTATATTTGAAATATTTGATATATTCTTATAATAATAATAAAAGTAAAAATAATATTAATTTCTTTTATTGGTATAATTTAATAAAATTACACTTAAATACTATGCTAATTTTATAATCTATTTAATTTTTAACTATTAATAACTATAATATATTGACTTTGTATTTTATATAATAAAGTTTAATAAGTCAATTATGATAGTATTATGTAGGAATTTTATTTTTGTGTAAAAATAGAGTTAATCGTTGGAGTGAAACTAGTGTAGAAAATAGAGTTTATGGGTTGGAGATGCACTCAAACCTGACATTTACAGACTCTTTTAATTATGCGACTCTTTTAATTTAATGCGATTGCTAAGAACTCGAATTCCTCAAATCAGACCACCGCCAACAGAGGATCCGACCCGAATACATCTCCCAAGTCCCAAGTCTTCAAACAAAGAATCCGACCCATATCCGACATCCAAACCCATTAATACAGCGCTACTACAGCCTCCCGAGTCAATCGGGTCAGTCATGTCGTAACCCGGAAAGCCCGTTTGACCCAACAAATCGGGGATTTCCTTCCCTTTTTTTGGGGCTTTTTTGGGGGTTGAGAACAGATATTTGTGCTATCATCGGTCTTCTACGCAATAGTATACTGTTGATTGTTGCTATTGTACTTTTTGTCCATTTCGACGGATTTTCCGTCGAATTCAGAAATAAAAAATTATATAATATTGTACGTTTCGACGAATTTCCCGTCGAAATTCCATTTCGACGGATTTTCCGTCGAAATTCAAAAATAAAAAATTATAATATTATGAATTTCGACGGACTTTCCGTCGAAAATTGAAATGAAATCCTCTTTTCAAAAAAAGAAATACGGGGATATTTTGATAAAAGGGATTGAGATATAAGAGAATTAAAGAGGAGAGAGTGGATTGAAAATGAATAAAATATCCTTACTGAAAAATCGTTAAACATAGTTAAAATTATTGGGATGGACTCAATTAACACATCATTAAGTACTGCGGACTTTATTCGAGTTAGAATAATTTATTCGAACTCGAATAACTTGTTCGAATAAGCCTTATTCGAACTTGAATAAGGTTATTTAATTTCAGATAGGGCTTATTAGAACTCTAAAGTCTTTTTTCGGGTTCATATAAAGCTTATTCTAACTCGAATAAGGTTATTTGGATTCAAATAAGGATTATTAGAATTCGGTTGCGTCTTATTAGAATTTGAATATTACTATTGTTTTTGCAAATTCCAAATCTTAATCGTAATTTTATAGTTATTACGGTATATTAAAAAATCATAGTTTTAATCTAGCTAATCATATTAAACCTTATTCGAGCTCAAATAAGGCTTACTAGAACACGAATAAGGTTATTCGAGTTCAAATAAGTTATCCGAGTTCAAACAAGTCTTATTCTAACTCGTTATTTGAATTCAAATAGGGCATATTAGAACTCGAATAAAGTCTTTATTGTTCAAATAAGGCTTCTTCAAACTCAAATAAGGTTATCTGATTTCAAACAAAGACTATTAGAATTCAAACACACTAATATTTTGCAAATTCCAAATTTTTTTAATCGTAATTTTATAATTTATTACGTTAAATATTATTAAAATTATTCGTCTTAATCACACTACTCATATTAAACTTGATTGAAGATTTAGAGTAATAGAAAATGAAAGTTTGAGTGTCACATTATCAATTAATATACACATTTGATCAAGTTTGTCTATCACTTTATATTAGTTCATTGACACATAATAGAATAATAAGCCTTAAGTTGATGAAGTTTGTGTCATTATATCACGTAATATAATTGATAAGCTCATACAAGTTGTGACATTAAACTTTTACCCAACTTATTAGACATCGTCATTAAACCTTGACACAACTCATTATATAAATTCATTGCCTATAATAAGGCTTATTTATTTTGTAGTAAGGCCTTATCATATCTTAAATAAGCCTTATATGAACTTATATGAGACATTAGAATTCAAACAAGAGCAAATCTAAATAGTTACAATGTCTTATTTGAACTCGAGCCTTATTTGAGTTGGAATATGGCTTATTGGGACTCGAATAAGACCTATTCGAGTTCGAATAATAAGGCTTATTCTAATAACAAGGCTTATTCGAGTTCGTAATAAGGCTTATTCGAACTCGATAAGACTTATTTGAGTTCGAATAAACTCAAATAAGACTTACTCGAGTTCCAATAAATCAAATTGATTGCTAAACGAAATAGAAATCGAAATTTAAATCGATCAAATTCTCTAATTATAAGGACTCGATGCGAATACACATTCCACCTACTCTTCAATTATGTTGGGTCTATGTTGGGTGAACTCTCGTAATCTTCGATTTCGTTGGATCTGTGTCGGATGATGCTTGGAACGAAAATGGGGTAAATAAAATAAAAAAATCAATTGAAAATTATTAATCAAGTTGGATAAACACATTACTAAGTTAAACTAGCCCACTCCCTTTTTTTAAAAAAATAAAAAGTCAAAGTCCCTTCTTTTCAATTCCAACCCGAATTCCTTTTTTAAATTATCCCATAAAATATGTGTCCGTGTGTGATGTAGAGAGAGGCAAAACATGCGCAGTGTTGTGTGGAATAAAGGGGACAAAGAAGAGGAGATTTTCGAGACAAAAGCCCAAGGAAAAATCAAATATGGCAAGAAGAGAAGTAAAAGTTGTGCTTTAGTGGATTTGATTAGCTTGCTCGTTTTTTTTTTCCTCGAGTCGAGAATATGAATAGTCTTCTTCTACTACTAACAACATGGGAAAGGGAAGGGTTAACTGTGATGTGAAGCGATGCGAGAGTGGGTGAGAGAGTGATTTCTTTCTGTATCCTAATAAAAAAAATAGAAGCAAAATGGTTTTTGTTTTCTTTCGTATCAGTTCCTAAAAAAATATTTAACATGATTTAGCCCTTGTCCGAGTTAGGTTTAATTATAAGGACTAATTTTGATAAATACTTATTAAAAAGAACCTAAAATTGGATCTGACGAAAATATCCTTGCAAAGACTTATTATAAACATAAAATGGAATGTATTCCGTTATAGTTAATTGTTATCATGCCACTAATAATGTTGACTAAATGGCTATTAAAGTGGTATAAAGGTAACAATTTTATTTACACGGCCGAACGTTTTTCCGTATAAATTATTTCGTCCTCCATCACCACCCAACCCTGCACCAAACCACATTCGATGTATTATCAAGAATTTATTATGATATTAGACAAGTACAATTATCGAGAATTTATTATGACTGTTGTGCAGATTTATTGTTGGCATGACTTATATGGCATGATGATTACTCGAAAATTGCATGGATTATGTGCTTAATTTAGTAAATGATCTTGTGATTGAGTTTCCATGTGAGTATTGACTGAAAAGGTCTATACTATGAGAAACACTTCAGATCGTAGAACTTAGAACTTGTGAATATACGTACACGAGAGTTCTACAGCAGATGAATATGATTTAGAGCCATCTCACACTTGCGATATATCTGTGGCTGTTTAGCGTACACCTGTAATCACCTTCTGCCGACCTGAGCTTTAACTTGCGATTCCATCACTGCACGAGTGATTCATCCTTACTATCACCATCCTCCATCCATATATTCTGTCTTCGGACGTGTTATCTTCGGACGTGAGCAATACGCAAGGAGGCAAGGTCGACGTTTACGTGCACGTGAAGGAGACGAGTTCCGGGGACCCTTCGGTAGCGAGTTGTTTCCTGTCAGGAATTGGAGATTCCCAAGAGCGAAACTAGGCGTGCGGTAACCTAGTAGTGTCTAGTGTCCGACTTGTTTCGATTGTGTATTGGGTCAATCAATCAGTTTTGTAACCAGCTAAGGTGACATTATAGTGATTGATTAAACTCTTGAGGAGCAAACTTCAAGGAGAGGAGTAAACCCCAGTTGGGGATATAACCTCTATAAAAATCCTGTCTCGCATTTACTTTTCAGTTATTTCCTTTTTACTGTGAGACAGAACCAATACACACCTGACATAACTAGGATATATCAGGCATCTACATCACTTGCATAAGTAGACATCTCTAGGTCACTACATCGTAGGATTCTTGAAAAGAAGAAGCATAATTTTTTATAAGCCTAATTCAACCCCCTCTTAGGCACACTTTTATCTTCATCTTCTGCTCAGGCTCTTGCAATTGAACACTCGGTATGCCCTGCGGATTGCTGAATATCCCAAGAAGAATCCCTTGTCAGCTCGGTTGTCGAAGGTTGCTAGATGATTCTTTCCATATCGTGGATGTAACATCGTTTTCCAAAGGTTTTGAAGTAACCAATGGAGGGGATGTTACCAGTCGAGATCTCATAAGGCGTCTTTCCTTGACTCTTGCATATAATTGACCGGTTCTGTGTATAGCAGGTGGTATTGATAGCTTCTAGCCAGAATTTCTGAGAGATATCAGCATCTGTCAGCATTGTCCTAGCTGCTTCCTTGAGCGTTCGGTTTCTTCTCTCAGCAACTCCATTCTGCTGAGGTGTCCTGACAGCAGACAACTCATGGCGTATGCCGTGGTCCTCAAGATAGGAGGTTAGCGTAAGATTAAGGAACTCAATGGTCACTACTAATCGTTTTTATCCTAAGGTTCTTTTCATTTTGAATTCTTTTAAAGAATTTTATTAGCTCAATCGGGGTTTGATCCTTAGTTTTGAGGAAAATTACCGAAGTAAACCTAGAGTAATCATCTACAACAACTAGTGTGTACCTAGTTCCCCCTAAACTGGTTACCTAAACTGGGCCAAACAAATCCATATGTAATAGACCTACACACTGGTCTGAGAATAAGTTCCCTTTACTTTTAAAGGTTGATCAAATCTAGTTACCCAGTTCACATGCTGAACAGATTTATCTTTAACATATGTTAGTTTCGATAAACCTCTAATTAGATTGTTTCTACTTAAGGTTGAAATGGTTTTAAAGTTTAGATGGTTTAATCTTTATGCCAAAGCCAACCTCTGGACTCACCGGCTACCAAACACGTTGGAGTATGAGCAGTCTGCTCATTCCAGTTAATTGTGTAGGTGCCATTGGTTCTTCGTCTGGTCAGTACAGTTTCCCTCCTTTGATTTTAACAAGGCATTTATCATTTTTAAAACTGACATCTGGGTTGCTCTTCATGTTTCGATGTCATCCTTGAGAGCAGAGAGACTTAATTATTGAGATTATCAGATCCAATGCTTTCAACAGAAACTCTTTATATCCAGTATCACTTAGTTGACTAACACTAATTAAGTTCTAGTGTAGATTTTTAACTAAGTATACGTTTCTAAGTGTTAGGTTACCATAGGTAATCTTACCTTACCTATGGTCTCACCTTTGCCGTTATCCCCAAAGGTGATGGTCATCTTGGCACATGGTTTAATCTCCGTGAGAAGTCTTCGTTCTCCGGTCATGTGCCGGCAGCAACCACTGTCTAGAAACCAACTGGACCGGTTGAGTCCCTGCAAATATTTATGCAAGAACACAGTTAGAAATTAGATTCTTAGGGATTCAAACTTGGATGAACCTAACGTATCTACCGGTATTTGGATCTATTAAGAATTTGTAGTCCTTATTTTTGTTTTTATTATATGATCGGTATTTTGGGTTTCTGTATCTTTGGGACTCCGGTCTTGAGTTATATGACCGATACTTCTGACTCTGATTCCTCAGAGGTTCCTGTCTTGATCTAATATTATATTTATCTGTATAATAGGGATTCCCCCTTAGTTGTTGGGATCTTTCCCTCCTCTGTGGGACATTATTTCTATTATTATATATTTTAGTAATATTCCCCCTTACCGGTTGCGTTATTCTATTTCTGTGAGGGACCGGGGGTTTATTATTATTTATATATCCCAGTCCAGCCCTTCTAGAGCTGTTTTCCAGATAGGGGCGAACGAATTTGATTACCTTTGTTGAGGCAGGCGGTTGATATGATGTCGATGCATCCTCGGTATTCACGTGCTCCTTGTAACCAAGATCGGTCCGATCATTGGTGTCCTTCACTATCCCTTGAAGGCAGTCGAGCGTCTTAGATGATTTAGTCCATGATTGGACTATCGTAGATAGCTTCTGATTCTCCGAGGCCTTCTGCTCGGTGGCCTCTTTTAACATGTTGTTTTCTTCTTCTAGTTGAGTAATTCTCTCAGCTAGGGAATTTGGTGTCCTCCTGTACCGGTTTCTTACTATTTTCAGCTACCCTGAGCTTTTCGTACATCTTCCGGTATTCGTCAGCCATATCCTGAAGAGCATCCATTAGCTCGTAGCTGAACTCAGGTGTTGATCGATCAACCTCCTAGGTTGGGTGACCTGCCATTAAGCATGCATTTTCCTCCTCACTCTCATGCTCACTTAGCTCATCTTCTGAGCTTGACTCCTCCGAATCGGTGTCATCCCACTTGGGCTTATTTTTTTCCGACCATTAGTGCATGAATTTCCTTTTCCCCTTTACCGATTCCTTCTTCTTTTTAGGGCAGTCAGCAATGAAGTGCCCCTTCCTGCCACAGTTAAAGCATACATTAGAGTCTTCATCTTTATTAGTATGCTTACCTCGTGACGTTCTGTTCAGAGTTCCTTTCATGATCCTCCCGAACTTCTTGATGAAAAGAGACATCGCCTCTTCGCTCATCTCCCCAGCGTTCTTTGAGGTAGATGTTTCTGCCACAGCTAAGGCCTTGACAAGTTGGACTAGTATCGTTTCCTCCAGTCTCATCTGGAGTTCGAATTCGTAGGCCTTCCAATCTGCAAAGAGATCATGCAACATTAGTTTACTCAAGTGTTTCGACTCTCGCATGGCCATGGTGTTGACATCCCATACTCGTGGGAGCGCTTTCATGACTTTGATAGCCATGTCCCGGTTCTTGAATTGTCTCCCCAGTGTTGAGAGGTTATTGATAATGGAGCAAAACCGCTCCTCAAAGTCTGTCATGGTTTTTCCTGGCTTCATCCTGATGGCGTCGTATTTCTGAATGGCAATGACGAGTTTGTTTTCTCTCGTATGCTCATTTCCTTCGCAGATCTGGCAAAGTTTGGCCCACACCTCCTTCGCGGTCGAGCACGTCATAATGTGCCTGAAAATACCTATGTCCAACATTTTGAACAAGGTATCCTTGGCAATGTTGTCGAGGTTTGCCTTCCTCCTTTCTTCCGTTGTCAGCTCACTCATTTCCTTTGGAATTTCTCGCGGCTCGTTGGGATGGGCGTCATGACGTGGATTTATTTTTGTTAAACACGAAGGGTCCCTTGTTTATCACATCGATCATCTCGTCATCTTGTGCACAGAGATGAGTCATTATTCTGATCTTCCACTCGAGGAAGTTTTTCCTGCTGAACATGGGGAGCTTGTTTGAAGAATTCATGGTTAGTATATGGTGAATATCAAGCAAACCCGCTCTGATTCCACTTTTTAGAATCGGTTACGTGTTTAGAGGGGGTGAATAAAGACTTGGACGTTTTTCGGTTCTTAACCGGCTAAGACTAGATACCGGTGCTTAATACTCGTGTGTGTACGACTTTGTGCAGAAGCAAACCGGTCAGTTATTAACTGAGATCGGGCGTGCGATGTAAAGTGTGTGTGTGTGTGCGTTTGTAGGGAACATAGATTTGTTTCTGGAAGTTCGGAGTAAAATCTCCTACGTCTCCCCTTCTTCCCTGCAAGGAAGGTATCATTAGAAGATTCGGTTTACAACCCCCGTTGCACTACCTCCTTATCTAGACTAACCCAGTACAACCCCCGTTGCTATAATCAGCTAACTAAACTCCTAGACACCACTAGACAACCAGTCCGTCTCTTTCAAGAGCTTTTTACAGTCCCTTGAGAAAAACTCACTTACTAACCACTTAGGTTGAGTACAGTGGGGACAACACCTAAATTCTTTTCGTAGCTTTTGAGCTAAATCTCTCGTTCTCTAAAATCTCAGCAAAGTGTTGTAAGGTCTTCAGCCTGCTTCTCTTCTATTTATAGCTTGGCTTGATGAAGAAGACCGCTGTGAGATAGCTTCCCGTACCGGACAATACATTTAATGCCTTTACCCAAAATGAGTCTGTCCGGTCTTCGCTGCAGTTCGCGCTGTGCCATTTGCTTTATTCATTTTTCAGAGTTGACTTCAACTTTGCACTTCTTGACAGCCTTGGATTAATTGCTTGTTAGAAGTCTTCAACTTGCCGCGCCTTGAATATGTTTGAATTTTTGTCCACGTGGCACATTTGGTATCTGCATTCCGGTCTTCAGTGAGCTTCCGGTAGCAATCTTGATCCGGTTTTTGGTTGCGCTGTTGAACTGCTGACTAGTATCTGCTTTCACCTGTGTCTAACCGGTATACTTAATTAAGTTGAATCCAATCACCAAAACTGTTAATCTGAATATTAAATTCACGATTTCTAACACAAGGTTTACGCATATTCGAGAATAGTCATATCCTACGTTTTAATGAGAACGTCTAATTTGGTGAAAACGATATCCACCGACAGACCTTATCAAACGACATGAAAAAGAAAACCATTTTTCCGCTTTGCGCTAGCTCAAGATCATACGAGTGAACCTTTAGATTTATAATCGCAATACCAATATCCCTTCCATTAATTACAGCAAAGCCCGAGACAGAAGAAGCTCTGAGTGCGAGCACAAAATTTTTTTAGCGCACACAAGGAAAACCGAACTCAAACTTTGATGCAAAAACACACAATTAAAATTTGATATGCTTCCTAAGCCCAATTTCGGGTAAAATGACCACTTAAACTATTATTAACTGATTTTAACATAAACCATGAAAGGGATTGATTCATTACAATTCCCCTACTGCAGTGTAAGGAAATAAAATCGAATCGACGAAATGTTGGAAAGTAAAAGTTTCTTGTATTCAAATAAAATCAACTATGAGCAATTGATGGATGATCATATGATCAGCTGCAGATGAACGACAAACTGAGACGTATGAACAATTACAAACAAACCAACAAGTCTTGGAGGGATAGAGTTGATGATTAATTCAATAAAAAAAATCGATAAACACATGTGATAAATCTAAATGCACCATAATTAAATGAAATGGCGTTCTTGATGTATCCATGAAATCTTATTACAACTTTGAATGCGTACGTTGATCATAATATGATACTCATGAGTAACTGGCAAATGCGTACGAGGAATACTTATCACTGATAAAATGGTGACAATACTTAATGATACAACAAAAAAGGCACAAACCTTTTGCAAGTCGCATTTCAATGATCTCAATGGAAAAAAAGGACATCGAGTGAAGAAGAAACTCAAACCATCTTTAAGGACAAAGTCTTCTTCATTCATTCATTCATCACTTGTCATGCCTTTTCCTCGAAGACTTGCGATAACTGGGCAAGTAATAAGAAGCTCGCAAGCCGAAGAACCTAACGAGATTCTCGCAATCCTTTTCAGCGTCATCGCCTTTATTATCACTGCCCGAGCTCAGATGACTCAGATAAGTCTTGCCCGAATAAATGTACCAAAGCTGCTGCCATAAAAGAACGATCAGCCCAATGCCCACAGAAAAGCTGGCAATGAAGAGGTAAATAAGGAGAATTCCTCTCGCCGGTAAGAACACAGCTGCTCTAAAGAAGGATATGAAGTACTGTTTGGAAAGAGTAAAGATGGATTCGAGCCCATACGAAAGGGTTATAGGGTTTTCGTTACGATGGTCTAATGGTGGCCAAATTCGTAGAACAGAGTATGAAGTTATTATGGCTATGTAGATTGTGCTGGTGACCGCTGATATGAGGAAGAGGATGAACGAACGGTGATTTGCAGAGCCCACGCAGTTACCGATCTGCAGAGTTTCGAAAGAGCGTTCGTTAGAATCAATTTCATGGGAATAAAAATTACACGGAGAAGTAATGTGATGGTGCGAAGATTTATGCATAACGTAAACATCAACAAGATTGGCCTAAAGCAGGGTTGTTCTGACACTGTAAGCACCGTATACTCTTTTTTTTTTCTTTTTATCACAGATTGTTCGATACTTTTCTAGCAACTAACAAGATTAGCAGCAGCACTTAAACATCATGAAATTCAGAACAACGCAAACTGAAAAAAGGAAAGAAAGAAAGAAAAACTGTTCCCAGCTTACGAATGGGCAGTGATGATCCATGTCGAGCACGCAAGTCCCGCAAGAACTGCAATGGTGGGTCCTCGGAGACTTAGGCTTAGAACAATGTTGGCAAAAGGTATGGTTCTCAAGGCCACCTTTGTGGACCGTTGGATAGCTACCCCAAAGGATCAACGGTGGAGAACCCGCTGGCTTAAATGCAGATAGGCAAAACGAAGACAGCGTAGATACAGACAAAATCAATGCCAATGCGAGGTTGAACGCGCCAAATAAGTAACTGATGGAGAATACTATTGGATAAACTGCCCAAATACCACCACCTGTATGTACGTACCCATCAGATGAAAGACACGAAAATTCAGAATCGAGTAAATTAAGACGCTGCTATTGAAGTCGAACTGCAAAAAAGTGTTACTGCAGCTGATCTTACATATGAAGAGGAGCATGAATAGAATGACAGTGCAGACAAAGCATCGGTCTCTTAACCGCCTCCACTTTAAGTACTTTTGATTATCGTTCTTGACGACGTTTTGCTTCGTAATAGCTCCACACCAACCGCATTTAAAAACGGAAGCGTAAGAAGCAACAACGACACGTAGTCCACAGCCCCAACAAGTTGTTTCGAAATCATTTTCATCGACGGTCGTCGGCCGAGGAGTTTCCTGCACTTTCGAGTAAGAATTATCATCAAATCTACTGAAAGGTGATGACCATCCCTGATGACAGAAGGATAGAAACAAGAAAAGCGCATATTTCTTGATCGATTCCTTTACATGTATTTTTCAACGGACACCAGCATTAGTTCAAAGAATTCTCTAGTGAAGACCTGAGTTATCATCGAGCGTGATAGGGCAAACAGGGGACAAAAACAAAAACCCAGCATCGGGGAACAATATTACGTATAACTGCAGATGGAGTGGGCAAAACAATTGAAACCCAAAAAAGAAAAATTCGAACTTGCAACAAAAACAAAAGTAAAGGCGCTGCATTAATTGAACTGTGTGATTCAAAGTAGGGTTTTTCTGAAGTATCACCTGGGTAACGACGTCGTTATAATTGGCAAAATCCATCGGTAAGTGATCGAGGACCCGAGGCTGGCCCTCCTTCAATTGGATTGGACAAACAGGGGAAGGAATGTGGAAATTTGACGAATTTGAGGATCAACTCTTAATTTCCCAATTAATGGAAGAGTTTGTTCAACTCTTAAGTCGGCCAAGATCTAATCTAATCTTAATTGAATAATATGTCTAAGATCACCCAGTTTCTATTATTTTATTTTAATTTTCACTGTCTTGGTAGGTCTTTTAATTGGTACCTGAAATCTGGTGCTACGCCGATGTACAAGTCTAGCAAATTCTTACTATTGCACTTAAAATACTTACCTATGTACTTAAATTAACGTTTGATTTGATCTAATAAACTTAATCTTTGAGTGTCGATTTAATCTTATGTGTGTCGGTTTTTATTGAATTAAATTATCTACTCTTATCTCGCCGAGACTTGCGGAATTGTTAGTTCATACGTCTCAGTGTCGTTCATTTGCAGCTCATATGACCATCAATTGCTCACTTGATGAGACACTATTTTATTCTTAATCCAAAAAACTTTTTTACTTTCCTTCGTAACATCGACTTGATTTCTTGACATATCGCTAGCAGCAGCGAATTATATTCAAGGATGCCCATGCATTGAGAGTGTTGAGATTCTGGCGCCATTGGGTTTGCCTTTGAATAGGGTTTCGAGGGCTTGGTCGTTATCGGGTTGAAGACTGACGTGTATACGGAACGCCTCGAAAATAGAGAAAGAAAATGCAGCGAAAACAGGAGATTTTTACGTGGTTCGACCAAATCGAGCGTACATCCACAATCCGAAGATACTCTCTTTTATTCAATCGGTCTCAGAGATTACAAGTTTTTAGCTTCCTCTCTCAATCTCTAATACAAATCGAGTTCAAATGACCTAATATATATATATATATTAGGTTACAATCTCCCTTCATAATTTGGTTACAAAGAAATTGCTGCTTCCCACGACCCTTGAACGAACTCAAACGGACCTCTATGCCTGCCTCCCACGGCCTCCGACAGCCACCTCCACGGCCGTGGAGGTGGTCTTCTTTGCTGCCCAGCATGGCACACGGCCGTGGGGCCATGTGCTTCTAGCCGTGTATCACGTTCCCGGCCCCATAACGTGCCCGGCTTCGCCCCGATCGATCCTCATACCGAATTATAAGTTTTGGGTCACTAATACCCAACAACAAGAGTTATGTTAATAGCAATTGCAATAGTTCAAATAATCACATTACCCAAAGTTTGAGCTAATAGGACTTCAGTTGGTCGGGTGGAATAGTTTAATCAATACAAGGGACCGAAACCGAAGACATGACTGAAGCCGCAGTGACGAACTTGGACTTCAGTTGGCCGGGTGCAAACCGACATTGATGTGCTTCGGTTTCACCAATATCGGTTGGTCAGACTCGATCGAGGATGTCGAGCTTCGTTAGAAAAATCAGAATTTGAATCGGAATCAAGACATAGACAAACTGCAGAGCTTGAACCATAAATGGTATAGTTTCAAGAGTAAATTTGTTTGGATTTATGTCTTGTTGGATAAAGCAAAACCGTTGTCATACACTTAAGGATCAACTGAGCTATTTCGAGAAATCGCATTTAATAGGCATACTAGAAGCCGATTTTGAAGTTCAAACTTGAAGATCCTCTATCAACATGAGCAAACAACTGTCTTTTAAAATATTCCTTCCTCCTATAAATACCTGAAGAACAACATTGAGGTATAGACTTTTGCCTACAAGATGCACTCGCAATATTCACATCAAGATTTTATACAGAAGAGTCCAAATGACTCAATTTGGTAGATTTTAGAGATTCCGTGGAGACAAAAATCCAAAGTAGGACCAACTGAGTTTGCGTGTTTCTCCCGTTCGACTTTAAAAAGCAGTAATCGTGCGACAACATGCTTGCAATATATTGTTTTTTATGCATACATATGTGTGTTTCCCAAGCTTGGGGTCTTCGGTTCATTTTGGCGATCGGATCTTCTTTTTTATTTTTATCCTTTCTGCAAATATCTGCCTAGTATGAAATGTAAACATAAGATAATCAATGCAATTGTGATATAGGCTTAAGTAACTTTTGTAGTCCGGTATATTTGAGGTTGTGGCGATTTCAGGACACCTTAATTAAACGGAAAATTTTAGTCATGTAAGTCTATTAAAAAGAGCAATTTAAGGACAGTTTAGCCGGAATTAACACGTGTGCGCAGATATCGATGATTTGGATCAAATTGTTTTTCTCTATCATCCAACTAAGCGCCACCTACATAAAAAAATTAGGAAAATTCCATGTGGTAACCTCGAATATTCGACTTCTCCAGTTGGTACCCAAAGCTGTTTTTCGATTCCGGCTGGTAACCTCGAGGTTTTGACTTTTCCAGTTGGTACCCAAAGCTTGTTTTCGATTCCAGCTGGTAACCCTGATAATTACACAACTAATTACATAATACAACTAATTAACAATAATTATTAAGTAAAAAAACCTATGTTCAAGAACGAGCAACAACACGATTTCGATAGTTGAATTTTTTTTATCCAAATCAAAGAACTCATATCTTCCTCCAAAACTCTGTCAGGTCCGAGCATGTTACCCAAATAATCGAGTCATTTAATGGAGTAAATCAAGCCTTGATATGCTCTCCTTGATTACTCACTGATTACTTTATGATATGCTACAATTATGGGATTGCATTTATCTTGATTACATATAGTTTAGAATACTTTTATAAACAGAGGATGATGTAGAATGTAAACGACATGGCGTAAATGTTATATTTACATTCACATGGTATAAGAGCCAGCGACACCCCTTCTTCTTCTTTTTCTTTATCGTCAATATATTGCCATCACGACTATGGCCCCTTCAAATTCTTTTCCGACCTCCTCTAATACTCCAACCTATGTTTGGTACTTGGATACGGCGCATCGTCCCATATGACTCCAAATGTGTCAGATTTTGATTTCTCTACGCCGTACACAGGTTTGGATTCAGTTGTCGTCGGTAATGGTGCACTACTGCCTATCTCTCATATCGGCAGTTGTACCTTTCTTCTAACAAATTACGTGACGACTGACGTACTCGTTGTTCCTGGCCTTACGAAGAATTTGCTTTCTGTAAGCAAATTAACCAGTGACTTACTTGTGAATGTGTTCTTTACTGAAAGTCGCTTTATGATTCAACATCGTCTCAGCCATGACATTCTTGCACATGGGCGGCGTAGTCAAGGAC
Organism: Craterostigma plantagineum; assembly: GCA_027422505.1. NCBI lineage: Eukaryota > Viridiplantae > Streptophyta > Magnoliopsida > Lamiales > Linderniaceae > Craterostigma > Craterostigma plantagineum. Next base: position 635,315 of record JAPQWV010000233.1, read on the forward strand.
TTTATAAGTTGGATGCTGCTCATATGGTTTTTGGTGGCGACTTAGATACCGAAAGCATCATTCGAAGTGGCACTCCCGTCTTCGTCACGTATCTTACGATGCAATCTCCTGTTTAAATAAGGCTGGGAGGATATCTGTGACTTCCTTGTTACCCAAACCAGTGATTTGCGACGCCTACGAAAAAGCTAAAAGTAAGCGCTTGCCCTTCAATTTAGATGATAAGTGTTCTTCTTCTCTTTTGGATATAGTTCATTGTGATCTGTGGGGACCTGCTCCAATCAGTTCGGGTTCTGGTTTTCGCTATTACGTCATTTTTTGTAAACCACTTCTCTCGGTTCACGTGGTTCTATCCGTTGAGGCACAAATGATGTACTGCTTCAGTTTAGTACATTTGTTGAAAATCAATTTTCTCGTCGTATTAAGACTTTTCACAGTGATTGGAGGCACATAGTTCACCAACAACAAAGTGCAGAATTTTTTTTGTGGTGTGGGCATTCGTCACATTCAATCTTGTCCTTAGACTCCAGCTCAACATAGACGGGCCGAACGAAAGCATAGACATGTTACTGAAACAGGTCTAGCGATGCTTTTCCATTCTCATACCCCAATGAAATTCTGGGTCGAGGCCTTTAGCAGCGCAGTGTATACAATAAACCGTCTACCTTCTAAAGTGCTAGATGGAAAATCACCATTTGAACTGCTGCTCCAAATTTTGACAATTTTCATCCATTTGGTTGTCGAGTATATCCATGTCTTCGAGATTAACAAGTTTGAGCCACGTAGCACATCTTGTATCTGTATGGGTTACAGCAGCTCACATAAAGTTTGCTACGATCCTATTTCCTCTCGCTTTTATATATCTCACCATGCTAAATTTGTGGAATCTTCTTTTTCGTTCGCTAAATCTGATGACAGGTCAAGCGTACACTCAGTACCTATTCAAGAATTTTTTGAGCCACCAAGAGGGGTTAGTCGACTGCCCAACGCCACGACTTCGTCGGATAATGTACTCAAACGCTCTCAACATCATCCTTGTACTATATGTGACGAACAATCCATGTCACCACCTCCTGCGGTTGTCCCCACTCTTCCAACTCATACAACCGACAATGTTGTCGATCATGTTATTGAATCTGACTCGACGACACAGATTGATCCATCTTCCCAAGTACAATCGTTTGTGCGCCGCCACCCATCGTTTCTACTCACCCTATGCAAACTCGGGCTCGATCAGGTATCTTTAAACCGAAGCATTTGACCTATTATGCTTGCACTAGCTTGTTCAATGCTCTTGTTATGTTAGTGAACTACATGGGATCAAATTGGCTTTAAAACGGCCTGAATCGGTTGCCGCTATGAACGAAGAACTTTCTGCTTTGCACTCTAATCAGACGTGGGATCTTGTTCCACGTCCTACAGATACAAATGTTGTGGGATCTAAATGGGTTTTCCGAACCAAATTTTTAGCCGATTGATCGTTATAAAGCCCGCCTTGTTGCTCAAGGTTTCACACAGTTGTCGGGTTTTGATTAATCACATACCTTTAGTCCCGTGATTAGGGCTTCTATTGTTCGAGTTGTGCTCTCTATCGCTGTACTGAATAAAATGCCTCTTCATTAGTTAGACGTCAAGAACGCCTTTCCCAATGGCGTTTTAACGAAACCTGTATTCATGGAGCAACCACCTGAATTTGTGGACGCTAAGTATCCAAGTCATGTTTGCTGCCTTAAAAAGGCGTTATAGGGTTTAAAGCAAGCTCACCGTGCCTGGTTTCAATGATCCAATTACTTTCTCTTGAGCATCGGATTCATATGCAGTCGCACAAATTCGTCGTTATTCATCTACATTCGTGGGTCATCAATTTTATATCTTTTGGTATGTGTTGATGATTTTATTCTGACAGGAAACTCGACAGCTAGCCTGAATTCCTTCATCGCCCGCCTACGTAAGGAGTTCGCCATTAAGGACCTAGGAAAACTAAGTTATTTCTTAGGTCTTGAGGTTTCTTATACTTCGTCAGGCATTTTTCTTAATCAGGCAAAATATGCTCGTGATATTCTTCAGCGGGCATCTTTGGAAGACGCCAAACCAATTTCTACTCCACCACCTGCAGGTTGTCAGCTTTCTACTGATGGAAAGGCTATGATGATCCTACTTTATATCAATCATTGGTTGGAGCTCTCCAATATCTTACGGTTACATGCCCTAATTTTTCATTTGCCGTGAATTTGGTCAGTCAATATTTACAGAATCCTACTGTTGAACATTTTCAGGCAGTAAAGCGAATTCTTCGATATGTGAAGGGTACGCCAGCTTATGGTTTATCCTTTACTCGTGGCTCTTCATCGACTCTCATTACATATACTGACGCTGATTGGGCATGTTGTGTGGAAACAAGACGATCTACTTATGGATATTCTATTTTTCTTGGTGGCAATCTAATCTCTTGGAGTGCTAAGAAACAACCCTCAGTTTCTCGTTCAAGTTGTGAATCCGAATATCGGGATCTTGCAAATGCAGCCTAAGAAATTGTATGTGTGCTTCAGCTTCTTCGAGAGCTCCGTATCAAACCGACGTCTTGTCCTACTTTATACTCGGACAACAATAGTCGCTTTTTCTAAGTCAAAATCCGAGTGCTCACAAGCGGGCGAAGCACATCGATATTGATTTTCACTTTGTTCGTGAGTTTGTTTCAAATAAAAGGCTATGCACGGAGTACATATCCACCGACTTACAGATTGCATTACTAAAGCTCTTCGTCGTCCGCTCTTTGAATTTTTTCGAGACAAGCTACGAGTTGGTCCTCATCCCACCTCTTCCTTGAGGGGGGCTAATGGAGTAAATCAAGCCTTGATATGCTCTCCTTGATTACTCACTGATTACTTTATGATATGCTACAATTATGGGATTGCATTTATCTTGATTACATATAGTTTAGAATACTTGTATAAATAGAGGATGATATAGAATGTAAACGACATGCTTCACAATTCACATCGGTAATTTGTATCATTGTTCCCCACAACTCCATTTCATTACCATCATAATCTCAGGGTTTACGTGGAGAAGGTCTCAAATGTATTCATCCAAAGCGGCTTGTATTGCCATTGTAGCAGTCACATGAGATTGAGACTTCATGGTCAAAAAAGAATCCTGATCCAAACTCTTGTTGAGATTACAAGATGAGCAATTTTTAGTTTATTTTTTCTTCATTTTTTCGGTATGTGACTGTCATTTTTTCAGGAAAATGGATCTGATTTTTTTTTTTTTTTAGTGGGAGAGGACCCTCCACTATAAGATTGAGAATGAGAAAGAAAAGCTGCAACGGAGATTTAGAAAATATAGAAGAAAGTGAAAATGATGAACAAAGAAGTTACAAAATTCACAAGGAACACAAACATGTATCATATCATGACACTTGGATCACTTGCTTTATCTTGTATATTGGGCAGAATCTCATGCTTTGCCACTAAGTATGTTGCTGATCATCAATTAACATAGAATGCACAGTGTTCTTGTATCGCTCATTCCATTTTGATAGATTTTATATATAATAAATATTGTTAATTACTTACTTTTCATTATTTAATTATATTTTTTTCTTATCATTTAATTTATTTCTACCTAGGTGGCGCTTAGTTGGATGTAAGGGAAAAAATTGGGTCAGAATTATCAATTCCAGCGCACACGTGTAAATTCGGCTTTTTAATTAAAATAATGGGATTTAAATGAAAAATTATGAAAGTAGGGTCGATTCGCTCAAAATTAAAAAAGTGGCGTAAAACGCGTTTAATGGCGGCGAGGTCGCGCCCATTAGGAGCGACGTCCGTTGATTCGGGCTCGATCGGGCTTAACGCGGGCCGTTTTTTTAAAAGATCGATTGGGCCGAAGGTCGGCCCAATAGACCGGTCGTCGCGGCTAATGGACGCGTCGACGTGCCTAATGGCCGCGACGACGCGTTGAATAAAGCCGCGACGCCTTTTTTCTTCTGTTATTCCTCGTCGTCGTCGATTAAGCTTCGTTTGGTATGAAACTCCTAATTTGTTTAAATCTTGTTTTTGATGTTTCGTTAGATTTCGTCGAATACTTGCGTTTATGTTTGTGTTTTGGTATAATTTATACTCTAGATAATTGGTTCGAAAATTTTCCCTAATTTAGAAACCTAATTTGAAATTAGGATTTCTAGGTTATTTGATTCGATTGTTAGTACATGAGTCAATTGTTTGTTTATTGTGATTTGTTGCGATATTGACTTTGAAACGCTAATTTAGGATGGATACGTACGGATATTACGGTCCGATCGACAGATCACTTCTGATATTCCAGGATAGTCATCGTTGTAGCGGTGTACTATCCAATGCTGATGGTGCCCTCGACACGCCTTTGACCGTTAGGGGATTGGAGAGTGTCGTCTGGGGTAAGCTTTCACGACCGGTGCGGTTGCACGGTCGTATTCTGGAGAGGTTGGATACTATGTCCTTCTACGGCGTGTATAGTTGTGGATCTCAGAAGTTAGATCCACACTTGATCACGGCCCTCGTAGAGAGGTGGATGAAGGAGACGCATACGTTCCACTTGCCTGTGGGTGAGGCCACCGTCACTCTTGAGGACGTCGGTGTGCTGTGGGGACTCCCCGTTGATGGTCACTTGGTCAGTGGTGTTATCCAGCACAGGACGCAGGATCAGTGGCTCGATTACTTGGAGGAGCTGACTGGTTACAGACCTGCTGTGGGGGCATACACCGGGACGAAGGTGTCGCTGAGGAAATTTGCAGACTGGCTAGAAGCCAACGAGATCGATTATCACAGCTCAGATTATGAGGTCGATCAATGGACACGTGCATATACGCTATTGCTTATGGGATCGGTTTTGTTCCCCGACTCCAGCGGAAGCTCGACGTCCATGACTTTACTCCCGCTGCTCGAGGACATAGACGCTGTGCACACTTACAGTTGGGGCAGTGCCGTGCTGGCTTTCTTGTACAGAGAGCTTTGTACTTCGTGCCAGCGTCAGAAGATGAACATCGGTGGAGCTTTGCGGTTGCTACAGGTGCGTTCTTTTGTGTAATTTAATTTTCTTGAGGTGTATACATATTAATTTAAATTTTGTGTAGGTATGGGCATGGATTCGTATATTACCTGTGCAGCCCGTTATTATCCGTCCTCGAGTGCGGATGATACCCACCGAGGAAGATGGAATTCAGTTGCCCATGCCGCCACATGCTGCGAGGTAGTAAGACAATATTTATTAATTATTGCATACTGCGAGGTATTAATTATTTATCAATACGACATCGACGCACTCGAATTTGCGTGCGATTCGTGAGTCGATCGATAGCATGTCGATGGAGCAGTTCGTCTGGGCACCCTACGACGATCAGGCACCAGAGATTATGGCGTTGAGAGCTGGCTCTCGACCAGCATGCGTTCGGTCGTCGTGTTTACTCATCTTCTATAACATCGTTGAGTGGCACTATCCCGATCGCGTGCTACGACAGTTCGGGATGGTTCAGTCCGTCCCGCAATGTCCGAGACAGCTCGACGTTGATCTTCATCGGCACAGTACACGTAACGTCGCGGGAAGGGATTGGAGGGCCTTCCACGAGCAGTACGAAGCCTTATGGGTGTCTCGGTACGAGAGGATAGTCGGTGCGATGGAGATAGTTGGTGGTGCGCAGTGCACTCCAGATTATTATCCATGGTACTGGAGGGTCACCCGTCGTTACATCTCTCCATCGACGATCCACATGAACCGAGGATTCCAGATGGGAGATAGTGCATTTATCGACGTTATGGTTAGTTACCTGTCCTTTTTTTTATTTTATTTGACGTGTCATTTAAGACGTGAATTGTTACCTATTAGGCACAGCACGTCGATAGGGCCGAGGTGATATTTACAGGAGGAGATATGCAAGGAGGATTGGATATCATACATCAGATGCAAGCCCACGACCTCTTTGTCTCTGTCTCTGACTTGAGCTACCATGATCCATTTCGTTGCGAATACGAGTTGTCTTTGGCCTACCGGTCCTCTTCTTTCACGTTGGTCTTCATTATGGACAAGCAAAAAATCAGCAGGCTCCCAATGTCGCTCGTCATGCAGTGGATAAAACGTTCCCTGATATGACTGAAAATATGCTACTTTACTGTAGAAAGGAGCAATGAACTGTGTGCTACTAACATTCCATTGGCGGCACGCTGCCTGCGCACGAGAACATGGAATGAAATGTTGGTCCCATTTTCCACAAGTGCACGTTCTTCCTTGAATGTTCACCACGTGTTTTCTTTGAGTCACCGAAGTATACACCTCTGCTATTTGTGCTCGCGGGTCAAATGCAGTTACAAAATGGCCGAACGAGGCATTTGACCAGTCACTATACATCCTCCACGCATAAGGAGACCATTCGGTTTCCGAACTCTGCATCGCCGCAGCTGCCTGTTGGTACCTATCACGAAAGTATGCGGAACACCGATGGAAGCTGAAGTCGACTATTGCTTTTGGAGGCAGTAACCGAGCCCCTTTGAACACACCGTTAAGTGCTTCTGAGATGTTCGTCGTCATTGAACCACACCTAAGCCCACCATCGTAAGCAAATGTCCAATTTTCTCGATCAATAGCACGCAACCAATTGTAGGCTTCTTTGCGTAGACTCTTAAGATGCTCCATTATCCGTTCGTATTTTTCAACCGTATGCGCCATCCCTGCTCTGTGGCACAATTTCTTTAGGTCACTGTCTTTGAACTCTTTGTTAAAATTTGATACGACGTGACTTAAACAGTAACGATGCACGCCGTTTGGAGACCTATAAGCGTCGAGCTGTTCTACTGCGGACAGTAAACCTGCATTACAGTTCGTAGGTAACATGAACTAACTTTAGTAAAAAGAAAAAAACCAACAACTTGATCTATTTTTAATTGCAAATACCTGGATGGCGATCTGAAATTAGGCATACCCCTTGTCCATCCAATACATGAACATTAACCAAGTTCAAGAACTATCTCCACGAATGTAAGCTTTCGATATTAACGATGGCAAACACAAGTGGAAAAACTTTCTGATTTGCATCGAGTGCACATGCAATCAACATTTTATGCTTGTACTTCGAATACAAGTGCGTACCGTCGACACAGACCACTCTACGACAATGCTTGAAGCCGTCAATGCAAGGTTTGAATGCCCAAAATACATACCCGAATTTTTTCACTCCAGACATATCTTGATGATGCCACCACTTCACCACTGTTCCGGGGTTGTAATGTCGCAACGCTTTCATGAATATAGGAAGCTGTTGGATTGACTTTTCCGAAGTACCACAAACAATCTCTTTTGCTCGCTTGAGTCCATGTCATGCTTGAATATACGGGATGTCGTACCCAAAAGTATCTTTTACGAGCTGCTGCACGTTTTTAGGTAAATACTGAGGGTCATTTTTCACCGTTTGGATTAATATTCTGGCAATTTCAGTACGCGAAACATTGCGATGCGTGCTGGCCAACTCGTGCGTGAAGCATGTGTGCGGTCCTCTGTATCTCGTCACCTTCCAAAAAAACCTTTTCAGTTTGAAGACTGCTCGTACTGTCCAGTTACAATCGTCGCTGTGATTGCATCTCACGCTCCATGCGGTTCTGTTACTTTCGGTCACGTGGTACTCACGTCTAACAACCCTCAAATGGTAATCATTAACAGCACATTTTAAATGTTCTTTGCTATTAAACGTCATACCTACTTAAAATGCGGGATCGTCCGTGTCGTAAAAATCACCACCAGTTTCGTCAACTTCTGGAGGAGCCATTTGATAAGAGGTATTAAACGGGACCGACTGGTGTAATGCTCTATTCACTTCTGGCTCACTTGGCATTGGTTCATCGTCATTTTCATCATCAGCATCGGCGGGATCTGGCAAATCGTCTAGTGCCCCACCCTCGTCGTCAGCTTCGGAGTCACTGACGTCACTATCTCGGACGGCGTCATGAACGATCTCAGGTTGCGCCACCGTCGAACTAATAGGAACGCAACGGCTACTCGAAGGTATATCTTCTTGAGGGGCAAACGAAATATTCGTCAATCCTTCAGTAACTGAAGTAATGTCAGGAAACGAATCCATCGGCGCGGAATTCGTATACTCGTCGGGAGGATCTACGTTGCGATCGAACTGAACGATCTCAGTTGCCTCGACAAAGATCTCAATGTAATCGAGCTCGTTGTCGGGATCCAAGAAGTATGCGAGATCGACATCACTAGACACTAGTAGGAGATTATGATACAGTCGTGAGTGTTGATGGTATTCGTTCTTCACACGAACGATTAAAAAGAAAGCATTGCTGTCGACGGAAGTCATGTCGTACAGCATACTAAGAAATTGATCGAAATTGGTATCGCGACGAATTCGTCGATAACCGATGGGTTGAAGACTATACTGTATGGTGTTTGATTCGTGTATGATTTCACCGCCATAATAAACAACTACTTGAATTTTTCTAGACACCATATTAGATATGTATGAAATTTTATGAATTAATATTCGAAAATTGAGCGGCTTAAATAGGAAAATTCGCCGAGAGTATTGAGCGCGTCGTCGCGGCCATTGGATGCGATCACGCGTCCATTAGGCGCGACGCCTAGTGGCCCAATAACTTTAGTGGGTTTAGTGGCGTCTTTAGTGGGTTTAGTGGGCTTAGTGCTGGTCTGGGTCAACGTCGCACCCATTAAAAGCGTCGTCGCATCCATTAAATGCGACGCGGGCCACGCGCGGGCCAAGCCGGGCCCTTCTTTGCTTTGTTGTGCCACGTCGACGTCGCGTCTAATAGGCGCGGCGTCGCGTTTAATAGGCGCGTTTTGCCCTATTTTAATAATTTCGGTCCCATTTGCCCTATTTTATTGAATAGGTGTTCAAATAACCCTATTTTATTTAAAAGGCCTGTAAATTCCGACTAAACCGTCCTTAAAGTGCTATTTTTATTAAACTTGGAGGACTAAAAATGCTCCACTTAATTAAGGTGTCCCGTAATCGCCAATGCCACCACGTCAAATAGACCAAAAAACTAATTAAGCCTTTGGATATATAATGACCAAAAACACGTTTTTACTTTACGGTATAAAATTTACATAAAAGCATGACTTCTCACTCTTTTATGATGTAGCGCTTTCTTAAATCCTTTTAACGTGAAAAGTTTAAATCATTGATTGAATTTAATTCTATATGGGGTTTTCCAGCAGCGAAACTGATTGCTCTAATTCCTCCCTGCTTAGGCGAACAAAATAGTAAGAAATTTAAACTTATTTTTCCATGTGGTTGTGTTAATTTAAATATATGCTGGCCGGCTTTTGCCTAATCTATATTTATATATCATGGCAGTCCAGATTTGTGCCTAATATATAGTCCGCAACAAGAAAAACCATAACACTTTTGTAACTATAGACCCTTACCGCATAGTATAAATCGTCAATTTCATAGAATGAAACAACCAAGAAAGAACGATGCGTCCGTCAAGTTCATCTCGCCATTGTTAAATCATTATCATATAGCATATATAATTCATTGATTATATATTGCCTTCTTTACACTACGACCAGCAGTTCTCAAAATGAAATTTATTACAGTTATTATCTTGCTTTGCCCTTTTTTGTTTCTTAGTCTTTCTGCGCAAAGCTATGGTAGTCCACCTCTTCGTGAATTTCTCAGAGCTAAGAGAAATCAAAGATCGACAGTTAATGATTTAGCTGACGATGTAATAATTAATTCGCCTGTCTACGTTGGAAACCAATCTGGGTTGAAAGAAGCTGACAAGATATTGAGTTTGCCTGGACAACCAAAAGTTAGCTTCGATCAATATGCTGGATATGTTACCGTTGATCCAAATGCTGGTAGGGCACTCTTTTACTATTTTACCGAATCTGAAGATCCTTCTAGCACGCCCCTCGTTCTATGGCTCAATGGAGGTTAGTTGTTACGTCGTTATCGTATCAGTTTTTTTTCCCGAATCTATGTCAATAAGGGTTTTCGACTTTGCCACAAATTATATTGATATAAGAGTAGTGGTCCACCTCACTTTATTGGCAGTTAAAAGGGGTAACATAAGATATTAGTTTGACCTAATAAGTTGTACAACTTTGTGGTTTTCTGTGGATAAATAGATCAAATCTATGTTGAGGGTATTCGGCTTGGTCGTAAAATATATTGAAAAAAGAAGATAAGATATTAATTTGACCTAATAAGTTCTATAACATCTGTAATTTTGTGGTTTTTCTTACAGGGCCAGGTTGCTCTTCACTAGCCGGTGGAGCAATGACAGAACTTGGACCATTCCGAGTGAATTCAGGCGGAAAAACACTATGGCACAACACAAATTCTTGGAATAAAGGTATATTATTTGTAACTAGTAACAATAAACCGTATGTGTTTTTTCTATTTCGATACGTTTAGAACGTCATAAAGTTAACAATACGACGCAGAGGCAAATGTTATATTCCTCGAGTCGCCAGCTGGCGTTGGATTTTCTTACTCGAATAGAACATCAGACTTTTTCGGAGACAACAAAACAGCTACGGATTCTTACACCTTTTTAGTCAATTGGTTAGAAAGATTTCCCGAGTACAAGAGTAGGGATTTCTACATAACTGGAGAGAGCTACGCTGGTCACTACGTCCCTCAACTTGCTTCCACAATCCTCCAAAACAACATAAATGCGAATCAGACCACTGTCATTAATTTGAAAGGAATTGCAGTGAGTACAATTTTTATGCACGATGGCCATTTTATAAATGATTATATCCTCGATCACTTACAAGAAACCAAACTGTGTTCGTTCAGATAGGAAATGCACTTATTGACGATGATGATGAAGACAATGGCTGGATCGATTATTTATGGACACATGCTTTAATATCTGATGAAATCTATCACGGAGTTATGAACAACTGTTATAACAATGACACTTCAGGGCCTAGATATGATGTTTGCAAAGGATTCCTAAACGAGCTTTACAACGTGACAGACGATATATATGATTACGACATTTATGCGCCGTTGTGCTCATCTCCTACTTCAAATTCTCCCTCGGTATGTGTGAAAGCCATCTTCATCATATAATAAGCATTTTTCGTCACTCATATTCAGTTAAAGAAATGTATTTGGACAACGTTAGATATCAGGGTTTGATCCTTGCTCGGGCACGTATGTTTTTGAGTACTTAAACACCCCACAAGTGCAAGAGGCTCTTCACGCGAATATCACTAAAAAAGTCCCTGGACCTTGGCAAAACTGCAGGTAAGTCCTTTTCTTACTCTCTTATGAAATACGGAAGTTGATTATATTTTGTATTTGTCAGCTACACAGTGGGTAGAAATTGGCAGGATAGTCCATCAACAGTAATACCTACTATTGTTGACTTGATGGCAAGAGGCATTAGGGTTTGGATCTATAGGTACTTCCCATGATGATCTATATAGTTCAAAAGATCAAAAAATTGGAAAGCTTAATAAGCCAAATTATATTATTCTTGCAGTGGAGATACAGATCGTACTGTTCCAATAACAGCGACCAAATACTCTTTGGCGAAACTGAAAGCTCCAATTAGGACATCATGGTATCCATGGTACACACAAGGCCAGGTACTAGAGTCAAAATAAAACAATTAAATGGTCATAGAATAATCACACTCACAGTTAGCACTTCGAGCACAATAAATTAAAATGTATATGTGTTTTTGCTATTAATAAGGTTGGAGGATTTGCTGTTGAATATGAAAACCTAACGTTCGTGACTATTAGAGGATCTGGACATTTCGTCCCAAGTTATCAGCCTGAGCGCGCTTTTACGATGTTCAGATCATTTTTGGCCGGAGAGCTTCCTCCCAAGAAGGGTATTACATTGGGTTGATGGTCAATCTAGAGAAGAAAGAAATAAAGAATATTGAGATGTTCTTCGTTATTGTTGTTCTATTACTTACATTATTATATTCAGTTTCAGTTAGCACAAATTAAACAAGAGATGCTAATTAGGTACTCTTATAAAGTGTGACATACGAAGAGTAGGAGTCATTACGCGCAGAAAGATTATAATGGAGAATTTTTTTGGCTCGTATATCAGCGGTGGTGGCGTTATTAGGACATCTGAATTAAAGGTTAACTTTAGGATCACAATGTCAAAGTTGAAGCAATTTGAGGACACCTAAATAAAAGGTTGCAATTTTGAGGACATTAAGTTTCAAGGACTCCTGAATGTGATTAACGATTAACGGTAAGATAAACTTGCGTAGCTAATAGCTTCGTTGTCTTTCTTTGCCAAGTTATCCATTCTCCCAAGATATTGAAGCTTGATTAATGCGACTTTCTCGTTTCCTTGAAAACCATCTCGGAGAATATCACAAATTGGACTTTTTAATACCCACGAATTCTGAATGGTTTTGCTTGAACTTTGTTGAATAAACTTTAGAGGCACTTTCGGTATTCTTTAGATTTATCAATTCCTTTTATGTGCTTCGCTCCATTCGTTGTTTTTCTGGTTATGAAAATCCTTTCATCCCCAAAACGTCAAACATTGTCGTTGTATCGTATTCTATAGATTTAAGTCATCTAGTTATATTATATCATTAGTTTTTATGACACTTTCCCTTCTACGTTTTTTCTCTCTAGCTTTTCCTCCCCATCGAAGAATCCTAAAAAATTAATCCCAATCTCCCCTTGCCTCCATTACAGAGGGTGGGAGAGAATACCATTTCCTATTTATGTTTTTCTCTTTTTTAGGTTTTTTTCTCTAGCTTGATTTTTCTTCCTTTTCCCACTACAAGAAAACGGACATATTAAACACGAAAAATTTGGTGTCTAAAACCAAATTTCATATCTATTGAGTGATAAGACACGGTATTATCCGTGTCTGATGTGTAGGTATTGTTCTCGTAGCAAATTTGGACAGGGATATATACCGTTTCTAAAATGAATTTTGTTACATTTTCGTTTTTATTGCCCTATCTAATCCATGTCTAAATAAAATCATTAATTTATTTTGAAATAAAAATAAAACTTGTGTCAGAATCCATTTTTAATACTCATAATTTAGACATGAAACCTATTACGTATCTATTTTCCGTGTCTGATGCTATGTTTTCTTGTAGTGTCCCCCTCGTGGGAGCTCTTGTCTCCCCATTTTTGGGAGTTTGTCTTCCGTAATGGAAGTTTTTCTACCCTTTATGGGGTTTTCATCCCCGTAATGGGGTGTTGGTTCTTTTTTAGAGACTTTTTGTATCTAATTTTGAAGAAATTTTCATTCTCAAGTGGTTTGAAGGCTTCTTCGAGTTGGATATTTGGGATTTCAATTCGAGAATGTTAAGTTTTTGACCAAAAGAGGTTCCTTCATCAAATCCAAAACATAATTTGTCCTAGATAGCTCTTATTATACTGAAACTTTGTAGTATGTGGCATTTGTTTTTATTAGACACCACTGTTGTAGAGTTTTAAATTCAATGTAATAGAAGTTCAACCTTTTAGCAAGTGGTAGATTGAAGAATTTTATACTCGATTGTTCTTTGCCTAGGTTCGATCTTGTGCACATATGGTGAGCCTTTGTTCCTACTGATTCTGTCGTTGTCATAAGAGGAATCTGTCTAACTGATGAGCCAATGTAATTATTTTTAATGAATGAGATAGCGAGCTCTCATTTGAAAAGAAAAAAAAAATTAAGTCATCTAGCTGCAGCAGAATGAACTAGCTAACAGTAAAGAATATTAATTCGAATAATGAACTCCATCGTAGTTTGATCTTCATGCACTCTGCGATATCCGTTAACACCATACGACTGAAGGTACATTCAAAGAAATATCTTCACTATGCTTGTTCATTGATTTATCGATGGGCGAACGATATTTTTAGTCCCCAATGTTTGAGGCATAAGCGTTTCTGGTCCCCCATGTCCCAAGATGCCACTTTTAATCCCCCAATGTTATCGATTTTGGACGGTTTTGGTCCCTCGATTAAGTTAATTGCTAACAAAATTTAACACTTTAGAGCCCATGATCTCCTTATACTCGACGTAAAACCTCGTAACACATCTTCTTCTTCGATTTAAACGCACATGAACATCATTGCATTACATTTAGAAAGGATCGGCAACCTTGAAAATGAGTTAGATGTGATACGTAAAGATTCTCACGTGCGTTTTAGTTGAAGAAGATGATGATTCATGAGGTGTTAAGCCAAGTTAAAGGAGATCATGTGCACCCATATGTTAAATTCCATCTAAAAGTGATTACGTTAATCGAAGGACCAAAACGGCCCAAAATCGGTAAGATTAGGGACTAAAAGTGGCACATCGAAACATGGGGGACTAAAAATGTCGTTCTTCCAGTATATTGCTTTCTTAAACCTAAAAAAATTGGAGCCAATGAAATCTTTCCTAACAGTGAAGAGGGTTTTCTCTTATCCTTTCCGTTGCGTTTGATAAATAAATCAATGCCAGCAGCTCTGCCTAATATACCCCGCCACTGAAATAAGGACTAAGGGAAATTATATTAAATTCCAAAAAATTTTAATCTAATCAAATTTGTAACGACTTAGTTGGATACAACTTAGCATAGTATTGATGCGGGTATGACCCCGATCAACGATATTTGGTCCGGAAAAAACGGTTGATGGGTGAAACGGACTGGGTCTGATATCCTTGTGTGATTTAAGATCTATATTTTAGTGCTGAGAAAGAAAGAAAATGAAAGAGACACAGATTTTACGTGGTTCGGACAGGTGTCCTACGTCCACGGGCCGCCGGAAACAGTTTTCACTATTGACAGTCGGGATTTACACACTCGACCTCAACTTCTCTCGTTATAGTGCTTTGATAGTGATGAAGAAGATGAATACAGTGGAAAATCTAAGTATTTTTACGTGTTGTGTTGAATCTCCCTTTTATCTGATCTCTCTCTGTTCCCATATACCCATTTTCTCTTTGTTCTCCTAGCTGGCAGTCCTTTGGGACCACTTGACAGCGACGTCTGGTACAGCCTAGGAGAGACAGCAGTTGCAAGTGTGCTATTGTCAGACTGGCGCGCCTCCTCTCTGTTCACAATGTCGACCACTCACAGGCTCCCACGTGTCTCCTGGTCGGCCTTATCCAATATTTCCCGCTCGAACTACTTCGTTGTCAGGGCCCATCTTACTTTTTCCGTACGAGGTTACAGATACCCAGATATCCTACCTACATGCCCATATGTCCCAAAAGTCATTATCTTCAGGTGGTCAGGTTAGGTGGAATGCTGGGCCGAAGGTCACCCCTATCAAGTATATATAATCAAACTTCGTAGAATGAGACAAGCAAGACAGAACGATGCACCCGTTTAACTTTAATCAGAATTCAAAACTATATAATTCTATTGAATTGCATGTACACAAACCTCATCAGTTGTCAAAATGAAGTTTGTTAGAATTTTGCTTTGTGCTTTTGACAAAGTAACGATAACATCTACTACTGAGTATTCTCATGTTTACGTTGGAAACCAATATGGGCTGAAAGAAGCTGACAAGATATTGAGTTTGCCTGGACAACCAAAAGTTAGCTTCGATCAATATTCTGGATATGTTACCGTTGATCCAAATGCTGGTAGGGCACTCTTTTACTATTTTCCCCAATCTAAAGATCCTTTGAGCACGCCCCTCGTTCTATGGCTCAATGGAGGTTAGTTGTTACGTCGCTATCGCAGCAATAATTTTTTTTCCTAATCTATGATAAGGATTTTAGTCGTAACTTAAATCGAAATATGAGGAGGAGTAGCTTAGCTCACTTTTCTTGGATTTAACTACTAACTAGGAAGGATAAGATACTAGTATGACCTAATAAGTTGTATAACATCTGTATGTAATTTGTGGTTTTCGTACAGGGTCAGGTTGCTCTTCACTTGCAGGTGGAGTAATGACAGAGCTTGGACCTTTCCGAGTGAATTCAGATGGAAAAACCCTATGGTACAACCAATATACTTGGAATAAAGGTATATTATTATTCAACTAAAATCGTTTCTTTTTTCCTCTCAAAGGATTAGATTGCTGAATACTAACTAAATAAGCCAATATTGTTATTTTTGTATACTCCAAAGATCGATTTTTTTCAGAGGAACAAAGCTTTCTTTTGTTTTTTTCTATATCTGATACAAGATCACCTTCTAGAGCTTCGATTTCGCAAGCTAGAGAATCAACCTCTAATGATTACTTACAAAATAAAGTAGAAGAATTAAGAATTAATTCTGATAATATTGTTACGGTGTTTTCAAAAATCAAGACGAGGAAATAACCGAGTCTGAAATGGATTTTCGTTTTAATGGATTTTAAACCAAAAATCGATTTTAGTCCGGGTTCACTGGCTAGAAAGAAGATTCAACAAGAATTTTTCCAACCCAAATGGGAACTTTTCAGAAAATGGTTTTTTTGAAAATTTTAACAAGAAGATAAAAATATTATCCAAGAAAAATTTTATAAAGATCTAGGATATCGAAATGAAAAATTACCTTTCGTTCCTTGGTTTTTATCAAATTATTTTAATATGATTTCTGTTCTTGAAAGAAATTATAAACTTTCTACTGGGAAAAGTCTTACTTTTGTTTTTCCTCCCCAAACTAGTTTTCAAATGGAAAAGGAAAATGAAATTAGATTTTTTAATGCTTTTCAAAAATTATTTGAAAAAGAAAACGATACGCTTTCTGTTACTATTAATCATATTAATAGTCTTTTAAAACAGCAAAATTATACTATATGTATGTTATTGTTTTAGGAGAACATATTTCTTTTTTAAAGAAAAATATTGAGGAGATTTCATCCTCAATAAAAGATATAAAGAACTTTTTATTAAAATAAAAAAATAATTTAGAGTCAGTCGAAATTGCGTCTCCAAGTATTCAACCTCCTCCTGAAATTACAGATTTTAGATTAAAATCTATTTCTCAAATTGAGAAATTACTTGAAGAAAAATTTCAAAATCTTAAGCTTAATACTTTAAGCGAAGAATTTGAAGATCAATTAGAAAATTCAGATAATTTTCAAAATACTTTTAATCAAGAAATTAATAAGCTTAAGCATACAAAATATGCTGATAAGCCAACTCAAAGTAAATATTATTACCCTAGGCCTACTCCTCAAGACATCTTGTTCGAAGAACAAGAATTTATGCTTAACAATTCGTATAATGGTAGATGTATATACGAATGGAACCTAGACGGTTATACCGAGAGACAAATTTATAACATGATACATAGGATGCTTATGTATAGCACAATTTGCAAAGTTAATCAAAATAATGATAGAGCTGTTGCAAAAATGATTGTCGCTGGCTTTACTGGTCAGTTAAAAGGATGGTGGGATAACTTTTTATCCCAACGTGAAAAAAATGATATTTACCAAACCATTAAAGAAGAAAATGGTCAGCAAGTAGATAATGTTGTTTATACACTATGTGTAAACATCATTGAACATTTCACAGGTCGATGGTCTGACAATTCTGAAAATATCAGAACTTTACTTCAAAATCTTAGATGTAAGACCCTTACATCTTTCAGATGGTATAAAGATACTTTCCTTAGTCGAGTCATGGAACTCCCTGAGTCAAATAGTACTCACTGGAAATCTAAATTTATAGATGGCCTACCTTCACTCTTTGCAGAAAGAGTAAGGAATAATATTAGGAAAGGAGAATCGAGTATCGATTATAACTCCTATACCTATGGTAAACTTATAGGAAGTGCATACAAGAAGGCTTAGCTTTGTGCAATGAAATAAAATTAAATAAACAAGTTGAAGTGTAAAATATGCCTAAGAGGGGGGGGGGGGGGTGAATTAGGCTATAAAAAAAATTTGCTTGTTCTTCTTTGAAAAATACTTTTCTTTAAGAAGATATTGCAGAGTGTGTTATTTCCCTGAAATCAGTATGAGTATTGATGTTATCTCCCTAACCCTGTTTCAAAATATCACGTTAGTTTCAGAAATGGTTGCTACGATATCACCTAGATATTAGCGCGTGTTCCGGGTTTGTCTCACAGTAAAGTAAATAGCAGAAAGTAAAGTGAGACGAGATTTTTATACAGGTTATATCCCCAACTGGGGTTTAATCCTGTCCTTGGGGTGTCATCTCCCCAAGAGTTCCAATCAATCACTAGGTATTACCGGTTATGGTTACAAAATGATTGACCCTTACACAACCGAAGCGCTTTGGAAACTAGACCTCCACCTAGGCTATCACACGCCAAGTTTCGATCCACGTCGTTAACCCAGGAAACCTATTCCCCGACTGGATACAGCTTGCTACCGAAGGGCCACCGAATCCACCAAATTCGTCCCTCCACGTGCGAAAGACTCCAACCGTGCTCCTTTGTGAGTTCAACGTGCCCGCAGACACAACACGTCCGAAGACAAGGGTTTTAGTGTAGGGTGATACTAAAGATCGCTCAAAGGGTACAGATTCGCAAATTAAGCTCAACCACAAACTACGAATGAATCGCAAATTTCGCTCAAGAACTTTAAGGGATTCGTTTGCTTGTGTGTTCATTGTGTGTACCCTTCAAAGTGAAGTGTTCTCTTCTGTATAGTCCAATAATCGCTTCTACACTTCACAAGGAAAGTTAAGCACAGAATATGCAAGATAAAGCTCAATAATCACGTGCATTAACTCAACCAATCATGCCAAGAATAAACCAATTAAGCTCAACGGTCATGCATGATCACTTACCATAAATACCACAGATTAACATTCATTCCACAGTAATCTCATCTATTCGTCAGCATATTCCATATATATTCCACTCAGCATATTTTCAACGGTAAGCTCAATCAACTGATTTCTTTCCCAAAATATGATAGCCAATTCGCACAGAGAAAGATTTGATCTACTGAGTATAATGCAAAGCATAACTTTCCATGTATGGTGATCTCATCCGATTTCAGCACATTCCATAAATAGACTCAATCAGCATCATACCACATATAAGCTCAATCAATTAATCACTTTCCATAATATAAATCCTAAGTTGCACAAGGAAAGCAAGATCATGATTCACTGATTTAAGAGTCACATAATATCGCACTCAACGGATATATCATGATATTCTTTCCTAAAATAGATCAATCACGTTTTAGCTCAATCAGAATATCTTTTCCATATATACAGCATAGTCATTCGTATCCGGGTGATCACATCGATATTATTTCCTAAAATAACTCAATCTCGCAGACAGTTTGCATTTCACTTAACATGATATATTTTCCATATATAGCACGCAACGAGATTCCATTCATACGAAAACGTTCATAACCAGGTGATCACATAGATATTCCAGTTTAGCTTAAGATCACACAAATTCGATTTTCTTATTAGTTCAATCACATTTAAGCGCTTAATCGAACATTTTCACATACTTAAACATCACATAACATGCATATCGAGTTTTCTAATTTGTACCCCCCAATTTACATAATTACTTGGAATAATCAAAACTCTCATAATCATTTGGACCAAAAAGGTCTACAATCTCCCCCTTTTTGATGATGACAAGTAATTAATGCCTATCTTAAGCATATGAGTACACTCGATATGAAACCATTTAAGCACGTAGCATGTTTAAGTATCACAGCATGCGACATATGAGGGACCAACACCACCAACTTACCTAAACCTGTAAACAACTTCGACCCTTAAACCCAAAAACCAGCGGAAAAAGCAAACTAGAACTAATCCTATCAGAGCTAGAGAATTGCTAAGGAACAAGATCTAAAGGCTGGAATCGCTATCGGATGAGGCAGATGAGGATTCAGCGATATTAAGACCCGCGGAGATCTCCTTCAGATACTTGTTAACCTTTTTGAAGTTCCGTGAGATCTTTTTGAACTTTTTGCGGTTCTCATCCTTAAGCCCCTTGAAGCTTCTTTTCAGATCAGCTATCGTTCCCTGCTCGTCATCGCTGTCATCATCCTTCTTCTTCTTAGTCGGACTTTTTGAAGGGGACTTCAGATCCTTTGTCTTGAACCATCCTTTCCGCTCATCAAAGCGTATACTAACACGCTTGAGTGTGACCATATCTACTGCATGCTTTGCGCTATCTTCCCAAGCCTTCGGCAAAGTGATTCCCTCGAATTCAAGCATGTGCATAAGCAGCATTCCATATGGAAGTTCCTTATCAGAGCTCTTACTGGCATGGACCATGTACTTAAGAACAAAATAACCTAGATTGAGCGGCCTATTTTGGGATACTAGATAGAGAGTCAGCATGCTCATGTTGTTCATGGTGGTGGAATGGCCTCCGCTGCCAAGGCGGGCGCTCCATAGAGTAAAGTGCAGCACTTTGTAAAAGAAGAACAGATCAACAGGAAGTTTGTTCAAGGCTTCTCCTTCAGAAAACTTAGGCTTATAAGGGGAATTCCATAGGGCTTTCACACAGTCATGCAGAGGCACCTCAGGCGTACACCAGTGGACGAAGTCGAAGTAACACAGCCCTTCATTTTCTACCCCCAGCATCTCATTCACCTTCGCAGCGTTCCATTCAAGTTTCTTACCGAGCACATAAGACTGCACAGAGATCTCAGTTCCGTCTTCAACGAAAGTGAGATTGGCGTAGAAAGCTTCACCGCCTCAACATACACAGACTTGTCTATCCTCAGAAAGTTTTCCCAGTAATACTCAGTCAGCCACGTTGCTACTTTGCTCTCAGCCAGCTCATCGAAGTTGACGCTTCTTCCTCGTGCAACACGCCGCTTCTGAAGTTTCTCGTAAAGTTCCTTGGCGCTCTCAGTCAGGAATTTGATCTCGTCGGTGATCTCCTCCAGATTTTCAGGATTGAACATGGCCTTCTCAGAATGATCCAATGGGGGAGTTTTGTCTCGAGGAAACTCGATCTGAGCAGAGACAGATTTTTCTGGAGAGGCTGGTTTTTCAAGTGGAGCAGATTCCTCCGAAGATGCAGGCTGATTATCAGAAGAGGCAGGAGACGGAATAGGAATTTTATCAATCTTAGCCCTTTTCTTCTTAGGTTTAGTAGGCGATTTCGTGGATTTGGGACTGCTTTTGGACTTGGAACGGGTGGCTTTTGGAGAGAGTGGGGTTTGGGGTAAGGAACTCTTTCTCTTTTTGTCAGATGAAGAACCGGCGCCTTTTGTTTTCACCATGGTTGAGATCGGAGAATTGAAGGATGAAATTATGAAGTGAAGAGCTTAGGGTTTGAATGAATGGAGAAACAAGGAAGGAACGGTTTATAAAAGCCGAGTCTGTTTTGGATAAGGATGGAAAGAAGTTATAGAAAGATGTGATCTCGACAAGACATGTGTCAGATAAGGAAGGGATTTCAAAATTTGAATTTAAAAGGAAACTTAGTGGTGAAGGAAACTGCCCGTTATGGAATTTGCTAAGGATAAAACGATATCTCGCGGGATTTAAGGAAGGAAATAAGTAAAGATCAGAGATCAAAGAAAATATTGGTTGAAAATAAATTTTGTCATAAATGTCGAAGGAGGTCTAAAAATAACTTGTTCAAGAATGGAAAGGATTTGAATAGATAATGAAGATAGAATCAAGGAATAAAATCGCAGAGATCCTAAGGGATAAGATCAAGGAATTACTAAAGGCTAACATATCTAGTCACCTTTCCTATTTGAGCTCAATAATTCCTAATCGGTCACGGATATCACAGAATCTACTCTCAATAAGGGGTTTCGTGAAGATATCAGCCAACTGATCATTAGTTCCTACGAAGTTCACGCTGATATTCCCTTTCTGAACATGATCTCGAATAAAATGATGTTTCACCTCTATATGCTTAGTTCGAGAGTGGTGTACGGGATTCTTAGTGATACTAATGGCACTAGTACTATCACAGAAAATAGGAATTTGGTCGTACCTTAAACCGTAATCACTCAAGGTCTGTTTCATCCAAAGGATTTGCTGAGAACAACTTCCTAAGGCCATATATTCGGCTTCGGTTGTGGATAGGGCCACGGCATTTTGTTTCCGACTGGACCAAGTTACAAGGGAATTCCCTAGTATTTGGCAAGTACCACTAGTGCTTTTCCTATCTTCCCTAGAACCGGCGTAATCCGCATCCGAGTATCCCATTAATGGGAATTCCTTGGAATTTGGATACCACATACCATGATTGATTGTTCCCTTCTGTTAGGTGAGCTTGTATTTGACTTTTCAAATATGGTTGCTTTTGGACATCCTCACGTGGGATAATAGGAAAAGTATTTCCTATTGTGTTATGGGCGCCTGACATACAAAGCAAAGAAGAAAGCAGACGAAAAGCAATGTCAGGCGCAGTGTTCAATGATAAAGGCTGCGTGGTTTTTCTCTTGTTCGCACGGAATAATAAGGCAGGCATTCGCCTATAAATAGTTCACTTTGCTGAAGGAGAAAGAACGCACCACACGAAACCACAACAACATATCAGCGAGGGAATCCTCGGTCACTTCTTTTCAAGTCATTTCTGTAGCTTACTCCGTAGTTGTTATACTGCTTTTGTCACACTTCAGTGTACGTGTCTGTAATATCTCCACATAATAAAGAAGTTCTACCCTCCGGCCCGTGGACGTAGGTCATTCTGAGTGAACCACGTAAATCTCGTGTCACTGTCCAAATTTATTTTTTGTCTCATTTATTTATTATCGTCATTTTTCGGGCAAAATAATTATCGGGGATTTCCGCATATCCTAACAAATTGGTATCAGAGCCGACCCGATTTATTTTTTAGCCACCATGACGATAACAAAAATGTCAATTGAAAAGTTCGACAGAAATGTCAATTTTGCAATGCGGAGTCTCAAGATGGAGGCCATACTCATTCAAGAAGGTTGCGAGGTGGCGCTTGAAGGCGCAAAGAAGAAACTAACCGAAATGAAGGACGATCAATTTAATGAATTGGACAAGAAAGCCAAATCGGCTATTATATTAAATCTCTCTTACGAGGTTTTACAAGAAGTTGCCACGGAGACGATGGCCATGGGTATGTGGGATGCGTTAAAAGCAATCTACATGAAGAAGACTAAGGAGAATCGGCTATACTTAAAGCAGAAGCTTTATAGTATGAAAATGACGGAAGGTACTTCTATTCTCTCGCATCTCGATAAATTCGATTCTATCATTATTGATTTGGCGAACGTAGAAGTAAAAGTGACGGACGAAGATCAGGCCATAATATTGTTGTGTTCCCTTCCCTCGTCTTTAAAGCATTTTCGTAACACTATAATATATGGAAAAGACACGATATCGTATTCTAGTGTCAAATCTGCGTTGCAATCGAAAGAGCAGATAGACAGGGATATTACGGAAGAAACAAGTGGTAGCCAGGCAGAAGGCCTGTTTGCACGGGGAAGACCAGAACGTAGAGAAGCTGAAAGTAGCAGATCTAAAGAAAGGTCAAAATCCAGGTACAGAAATAAAGTCTGTAATTTTTGCAAGAAAAAGGGACACATTAAAGCTGATTGTTTTAAATTGAAAAATAAGGAGAAAAATAATCAGCAATTTAATAAACCCGCCGAAGCTAGTTTAGCAGCTGATGAGAGCGATGGAACTATTTTTGTAGCAACTGCAAATATTGTTAGGTCTGATAATGAGTGGATCTTGGATTCGGGTTGTTCTTACCACATAAGTCGGAGTCGGGACTGTTTTTCCACATATGAAAATTTTGATGGTGGATATGTCTTAATGGGAAATGATGCTCCGTGTAAAGTTGTTGGTAAAGGCACAGTTAGGATCAAGATGTCCGACGGAATCATTCGAACGCTCACAGAAGTCAGACATGTTCCAGATATGAAGAGAAATCTTGTCTCTTTAGGCACACTTGAATCTCAAGGGTGCAGGTTCTCAGGTGAACGTGGAGTTTTGAAAATTGCCAGAGGTGCCCTTGTCGTGATGAAAGCTTGCAGGTCTGGAAATTTATATATTTTGCAGGGAACTACAGTTACAGGTTCCACTGCAGTTTCGACATCCCCGGAGGTTGATACCACGAGATTATGGCATATGCGACTTGGACACATGGGAGAAAAAGGCTTAACGATTTTAAGCAAGCGGGGCCTACTTTGTGGTCAAAGTACTGGTAAGATGGACTTTTGCGAACACTGTATTTTTGGGAAGCAGAAACGAGTCAGCTTCAATTCGCCAGCTGTCCACAGGACGAAAGGTACTTTGGACTATATTCATTCTGATGTATGGGGTCCTTCTCGTGTTCCGTCCAAAGGTGGTGCAAGATATATGTTGACTTTCATCGATGATTTTTCAAGGAAAGTCTGGGTCTATTTTCTTAAACAGAAAAGTGATGTTTTCCTAACATTTAAACAATGGAAAGCTTTGATTGAAAAGCAGACTGGAAAACAGATCAAGCGGTTGCGGACAGATAATGGCTTAGAATTTTGTGGAAGCGAGTTCAACGAATTTTGCAAGAATGAAGGTATTGCTCGACATCACACTGTTCGAATGACGCTTCAACGAAACGGTGTCGCCGAGCGCATGAACCGAACGCTTTTAGAGAGAGCTCGATGTATGATCTCCAACGCTCGGTTGACAAATGATTTTTGGGCTGAAGCTATCGCCGCAGCATGTTATATTGTCAAACGCTCACCGTGTTCACCGATCAATTTCAAGACTCCTGAGGAAGTATGGTCAGGTACTCCTGCTGATTACTCCAACTTAAGAATATTTGGGTGCCCAGCTTATATGCACGTAAACGAGGGAAAGTTAGAGCCTAGAGCTAAGAAGTGTATTTTTCTCGGTTACGCTTCAGGGGTGAAAGGATATAGACTATATAATCCTGATCCCAAGTCACCCAAATTTATAATTAGCAGAGATGTGACATTTGACGAGTCTTCTATGTTATATCCTTCAAAAGAGTCTACTAATTCTTCTGATCAAGAAAAGAAGGATAGTGTACACAGCGAGGTGGAGCTCGAGATCAACAAAGATCCTTCTAGTGACTCTGCTACGAGTTCAACAGATCAAGAGGATGAGGCAGAACGTGATTCAGATACTGTTGAAGATGAAAGCACCGAGCATGAATATTCTATAGCCAGAGATAGGGAGAGACGGGAGATTCGACTACCACAGCGGTACGTAAATTTAGTTTCGTATGCTTTATCAGTGGCGCAAGAAACAGGTGGAGGCGACGAACCTTCTACCTATTCGGAGGCAATAAGCGATGATAATTCTGATAAGTGGCTGGTAGCGATGAATGAAGAAATGGAGTCTCTGCACAAGAATGGTACGTGGATTCTTGTTCCGCCGCCGAAGAAAAAGAAAATAGTCGGATGTAAGTGGGTCTTCAAGAAGAAAGAAGGTTTATCTGGTTCTGTCGACGCAAGGTATAAGGCACGATTAGTCGCGAAAGGCTATAGTCAGGTACAAGGTGTTGATTTTAATGATGTATTCTCACCTGTCGTTAGACATAGCTCTATTCGTGTATTACTTGCATTCGTTGCCATGTATAATTTGGAGTTAGAACAGCTCGACGTCAAGACGGCGTTCTTACATGGTGATTTAGATGAACAGATTTATATGAAGCAACCTGAAGGCTTCATAGTTGAAGGAAAAGAAGACCAAGTTTGTTTGTTGAAGAAATCCTTATACGGATTAAAGCAGTCTCCAAGACAGTGGTATAAATGGTTTGATTCTTTCATGTTGGGTCATGGTTTCTCCAGGAGCAAGTATGCTCATTGCGGCTAAGAATCTTGCAGAAATTCACCAGTTGAAGGCCTTATTGAATGGTGAATTTGAAATGAAGGATTTAGGAGCAGCTAAGAAGATTCTTGGTATGGAGATTAGACGTGATAGAGGAGCTGGTAAGTTGCACCTGACCCAGGAAAGTTACCTCAAGAAGGTTTTGGAGAGATTTGGCATGAGCGATGCCAAACCAGTCTACACTCCTCTTGCTAGCCATTTTAGGCTATGCGCTGCTCAGTCACCATCATCAGATGAGGAAGAAGCGTACATGGCATGAGTTCCCTACTCGAGTGCAGTCGGCAGTATTATGTATGCAATGGTATGTACACGTCCTGATATTTCACAGGCTGTTAGTGTTGTTAGCAGGTATATGGCTAACCCAGGGAAAGAACACTGGCAAGCAGTGAAGTGGATTCTCAGATACTTGAAGGGTACTCTAAGCTTTTGTTTGGAGTTTGGCAGAAACAGTGATACTCTAGTTGGCTTCGTCGATTCAGACTACGCAGGTGATCTCGATAAACGACGATCTCTTACTGGTTATGTATTTTTGTATTGGAGGTTGTGCAGTTAGCTGGAAAGCTACTCTACAGCACGTAGTGGCGTTGTCTACTACTGAAGCAGAATACATGGCGATTACTGATGCGATCAAGGAAGCATTATGGTTGACAGGGTTATTCGGTGAATTAACTCAGAGTCAGGGAGTTATTACTATTTTCTGTGATAGTCAAAGTGCGATTCATTTGACCAAGGATCAGATGTATCACGAAAGGACTAAACATATTGATGTTAAGTATCATTTTATTCGTGATATCATTGCAGATAAGAAGGTGTTTATCAAGAAGATCAACACAAAGGATAATCCTGCAGATTTGTTTACGAAGGCTCTTCCACTTTCCAAGTTCAAGCATTGCTTGGATTTGATTGGTGTTTTAAAATTGGTGAACTAGCCCGTCAGGGGCTAAGGTCGGAGGGAGATAAAGGTATTCTAAATTAAGGTGGAGTAATTTTTCGAATCTCGCTCAAGGTGGAGATTTGTTAGGTCAGCTTGTATTTGACTTTTCAAATATGGTTGCTTTTGGACATCCTCACGTGGGATAATAGGAAAAGTATTTCCTATTGTGTTATGGGCGCCTGACATACAAAGCAAAGAAGAAAGCAGACGAAAAGCAATGTCAGGCGCAGTGTTCAATGATAAAGGCTGCGTGGTTTTTCTCTTGTTCGCACGTAAATCTCGTGTCACTGTCCAAATTTATTTTTTGTCTCATTTATTTATTATCGTCATTTTTCGGGCAAAATAATTATCGGGGATTTCCGCATATCCTAACACCTTCAAATATCTAAGTATCCGCTTGACTGCTGTCAGGTGAGATTCCCTAGGACTCGATTGATATCTAGAACATAGACCAGTAGCAAACATAATATCGGGTCTGCTTGCCGTAAGGTATAGCAAACTTCCGATCATACCTCTATACTTAGTTTGGTCAAAAAGCGTACCTTGTTCATCACTGTCAATTTTAGCGTCTGGTGCATAGGAGTGGGAAGTACCTTGGAATCAGCCATTCCGAATTTTTCAAGTAGTTCCTTTCTGTACTTCGTTTGAGATATGAATGTTCCCGTATTCAATTGCTTGATTTGCAATCCAAGGAAGTACGTGAGTTCTCCCATTAGGCTCATCTCAAATTCCTGTTGCATAGACTTAGAAAAATTCTCGCAAGAGTGATGTCAGTGCTACCAAATATGATATCATCAACGTATATCTGCACAAGTAGTATGTGATTTCCTTCGCACTTTATAAACAGAGTGTTATCTATTGTTCCTGTTGTAAAGCCCATGTCTAGCAAAAACCTACTCAGTCTTTCATACCATGTCCTAGGGGCTTGTTTTAAACCATATAAAGCTTTGTTTAATTTAAAGACGTGATTTGAAAATTCTTCTTTTTCAAAACCGGGAGGTTGCTCGACATAAACTTCCTCATTTTTAAAACCATTTAAAAATGCACTTTTCACGTCCATTTGAAAAAGCTTGAATCTTTTAAAAGATGCATATGCAAGTAAAATGCGTATAGACTCGAGCCTAGCTACGGGTGTAAAGGTTTCTTGAAAATCTATACCTTCTTCTTGGGAATAACCTTTGGCAACTAACCTGGCCTTATTTCGTGTCACGTTATCGTTCTCGTCCAGTTTGTTGCGAAACACCCGCTTCGTGCCTATTATGGATTTGTCGTTAGGTCTTTCCACAAGAGTCCACACTTGGCTCTTTTCAAATTGTGCCAACTCTTCTTCCATGGCAATCACCCACGATTCATCGTCAAGCGCTTCATTCACTGTCTTAGGTTCCATGGTTGACAACAGCACGTCATGTGATTCCTCAGCAATATCGTTTCGTGCAGTTGCTCTCGTTTTGATCCCTGAAGTGATATTCCCTATGACTTGTTCAGTGGGATGGCTAGAAGCATGTTTGAATTTTCTGCGCTGTTGTTCGCCTGAAGCCTCAGGTTCCTCTGACTCAGTATCTAGTTCCAACAGAATTGCGTTCACTCCTTTGTCAGTAACAGGTATACCTGCAGGAGACACAACTATACCTTCCTCAGTAGCATCTGCGTCAGGAAATTCATCAAACGTAACATGCACAGATTCTTGAACAGTCTTCTTCCTATTATTAAACACTCGAAAAGCTTTGGAATGAAGGCTGTAACCTAGGAATATCCCTTCATCTACCTTGGAATCGAATTTTCCTCTTTTATCCCTATCATTCAAAATGAAATATTTGCAGCCAAATACATGGAAATATCCTATGTTAGGGGTTTTATCGTTCCAAAGTTCATAGAGAGTTCTCTTAATAATCGGTCTAAGGAAAATCCTATTCGAGACATAACATGCCGTACTAACAGCTTCGGCCCAAAAATGTTTTGGAGTATTATATTCGCTCAACATAGTCCTAGCCATTTCTTGTAATACTCTATTCTTCCTCTCGACCACTCCGTTCTGTTGAGGAGTAATAGGGGCTGAAAAATTATGACTATAACCATTTTCGTCACAAAAAGATGCAAAGGATTTACTATCAAATTCTAGACCGTTATCACTTCTAATCTTACGGACCTTCATTTCTTTCTCATTTTCTAGCTTCTTAATCAGTGGCACAAGATTATCTAAAGCCTCACTTTTGTGCGCAAGAAATAGACCCATGTGTACCTAGTATAGTCGTCTACGATAACAAAGGCATATCGTTTACCTTTCAATGACATAACCTGTACCGGACCAAAAAGGTCAAGATGCAGCAGTTCTAGTGGTCTGGACGTAGAGATCACATTCTTCGGTTTAAAGGACGTCTTGGTCTGTTTCCCCATTTGGCACGCTTTACAGATTCTGTCCTTGGTGGCTTTCATATCTGGAATACCTCTCACTAATTCATTGCATGATATGTGAGACATCAGTTCCATGTTAGCATGTCCCAGACGTTTATGCCATAACCATGTGATATCCTGCGTAACTGCTAGACACTTGACATTTTGGTTAGCAATATCATCAAGAGTGATGCAGTAAATGTTACCATGTCTAGCCGCACTAAACACAATCTCATCACCCTTTTTGACAAGGCACTTGTCTTTGGCGAAAGCTACGGTATGTCCATCATCACATAGTTGGCTAATGCTAATTAAATTATGTTCTAAGTTCCTAACAAACCGTACATTATCTATAGTGATATTTAAATTGTTACCAACAGTACCGACTCCCACGATTTTGGCTTTTCCATCGTTAGCGTACGAAACGTATCCTCCATCAACCGCCTTTAACGACACAAAATTACCTATATCACCTGTCATG
The DNA here is from genome assembly GCA_027422505.1 of Craterostigma plantagineum. Classification (NCBI taxonomy): domain Eukaryota; kingdom Viridiplantae; phylum Streptophyta; class Magnoliopsida; order Lamiales; family Linderniaceae; genus Craterostigma; species Craterostigma plantagineum. The sequence continues at coordinate 664,799 of JAPQWV010000233.1, forward strand.
TGGCGGGAGCACCCGCTGTCGAGATACCACCTGCTTTTCTTACTGGAATTCTTCCTTCGTACCTGTAGAAAGAAGTACTCTTCTGAGGTACCCAATTTCTGTTGGGTCCTAACATGTTAGCGGGGAAATAACTTCTGTTAACATACGAGATATCATTCTTCATAGATGGTGATCTCCTGCTAGAATCAGATACAACAGCGGCATTTACAGGTGACTTCTTAGGTCTCCAAACATACTTAGTTTTATCAACTTTCTTTAAAGGAAAGTTGTATGCATAATGACCATTTCTACCGCAACAGAAATATTTAAGCTTAGGCACAGAATGTTTAGCATGCTTTCCTTCAGTGGAATAACCTATCCCTGACCTACCAATGTTCCTGGGGGTACTTAGCAACATATCTAGGTTCTGCTTGCCCTCAAGGAGCCTATCAACTTTCTGTTTTTCTCTATCTAAGGAATTCCTGAGTTCTACGATATCTCTGGATAAATCACTATTTTTCTTTTCTGTTTTCTCACAGTCACATGGAATTCCCTCTTTCTTAGCAGTAACTAACTCTTCTTTCAGACGTGAGATCTCTAGATCAGCCTCATGTTTTTCCTTAGCTAGTTCATCTCGCTGCCTTATCAGTTCCTTATTCAAGGAATTTTGTGACTTATTCTTTCTTTCTGCTTTTTGAAGTAACCTACACAAATTTTCCTTACTTTCTTCTATATCAGAAACAGATGAGTCACTTTCATAGCCATATAAACTGTTTAGGATATGAATTTTCTCAATGGAGGAAGAACGAGATACCTGATCCTCGTCAGCCATGTAAGCGTGATCCTCGTCCTCACTTTGTTCCAGTTCAGAGTCATTTGATTCCATCACCATAGCCTTCTGCTTCCTTGGTTTCTCATTGCTAGTTGCAGGGCATTCATGTGCATAGTGGCCTGGTTTGTTGCATCGGAAACACTTCTGAACTTTCTTCTCAGACGTGGATATTCCCTTGCTCTTGTTCTGGAATTTATTGAAGTTCCCTTTGAATTTCTTTTTCTGCTGGAACCTTTCAATTCTTTTTGTAAGCATGGCCAGATCGTTCATCAAGTCCTCTTCTTCGTCGTCAGAATCAGATTCTTCTTGGTTGGATTGAATGCAATGGACTTCTGATTTTTGTTCTGTGACTTCTCATTCATTGATGTTTGAATCATCTCATAGGATATAAGAGATCCAATCAGCTCGGAGATCTAAGTGCTTCTAGATCCTTTGCTTCGTAGATGGCAGTAACCTTGGCATTCCATTCTCGTGGCAGTGATCTCAGTATTTTTCTCACTTGTTCACTGTCGGGAACCTTCTTGCCGAGAGAGAACATTTGGTTGATGATTCCCATGAATCTGGCGTACATCTGGCTTATATTCTCGTCAGATTCCATCGAGAATAGTTCGTACTGATGAGTGAGCAGAGCCAGTCTCTCTTGCAAAACTCGTTGAGTTCCTTCATGAGTAACTTGGAGCATATCCCACATGGCCTTTGCCGATGAGCAGGAACTAACCCGAATGTATTCTTCCCGTATGAGTGCGCATGCGAGCATGTTTTTCGCCTTTGCGTTTCGCGTGATTCCCTTTTTGTCATCAGCAGTGTAATCTTTAGCATCCTTTGGAGTTCCATCGGATTTCGCAGCCGTATATGGTCCGTTGATGATTGTCTCCCAAAGCTCGTAGTCGACAGCGATTAGAAATTCGATCATGCAATTTTTCCATACTGCGTAGTTTGTTCCGTCGAAGAGAGGTGGCCTGGAGTGGGATTGACCCTCTGCAAAAATATCACTCGAAAAAGCCATTAGATCTTAACTCATGCGTGTTAGGCCTTTCGTTGAGTAACCCGCTCTGATACCAAATGAAGTGTAAAATATGCCTAAGAGGGGGGGTGAATTAGGCTATAAAAAAATTTGCTTGTTCTTCTTTGAAAAATACTTTTCTTTAAGAAGATATTGCAGAGTGTGTTATTTCCCTGAAATCAGTATGAGTATTGATGTTATCTCCCTAACCCTGTTTCAAAATATCACGTTAGTTTCAGAAATGGTTGCTACGATATCACCTAGATATTAGCGCGTGTTCCGGGTTTGTCTCACAGTAAAGTAAATAGCAGAAAGTAAAGTGAGACGAGATTTTTATACAGGTTATATCCCCAACTGGGGTTTAATCCTGTCCTTGGGGTGTTATCTCCCCAAGAGTTCCAATCAATCACTAGGTATTACCGGTTATGGTTACAAAATGATTGACCCTTACACAACCGAAGCACTTTGGAAACTAGACCTCCACCTAGGCTATCACACGCCAAGTTTCGATCCACGTCGTTAACCCAGGAAACCTATTCCCCGACTGGATACAGCTTGCTACCGAAGGGCCACCGAATCCACCAAATTCGTCCCTCCACGTGCGAAAGACTCCAACCGCGCTCCTTTGTGCGTTCAACGTGCCCGCAGACACAACACGTCCGAAGACAAGGGTTTTAGTGTAGGGTGATACTAAAGATCGCTCAAAGGGTACAGATTCGCAAATTAAGCTCAACCACTACGAATGAATCGCAAATTTCGCTCAAGAACTCTAAGGGATTCGTTTGCTTGTGTGTTCGTTGTGTGTACCCTTCAAAGTGAAGTGTTCTCTTCTATATAGTCCAATAATCGCTTCTACACTTCACAAGGAAAGTTAAGCACATAATATGCAAGATAAAGCTCAATAATCACGTGCATTAACTCAACCAATCATGCCAAGAATAAACCAATTAAGCTCAACGGTCATGCATGATCACTTACCATAAATACTACAGATTAACATTCATTCCACAGTAATCTCATCTATTCGTCAGCATATTCCATATATATTCCACTCAACATATTTTCAACGGTAAGCTCAATCAACTGATTTCTTTCCCAAAATATGATAGCCAATTCGCACAGAGAAAGATTTGATCTACTGAGTATAATGCAAAGCATAACTTTCCATGTATGGTGATCTCATCCGATTTCAGCACATTCCATAAATAGACTCAATCAGCATCATACCACATATAAGCCCAATCAATTAATCACTTTCCATAATATAAATCCTAAGTCGCACAAGGAAAGAAAGATCATGATTCAATGATTTAAGAGTCACATAATATCGCACTCAACGGATATATCATGATATTCTTTCCTAAAATAGATCAATCACGTTTTAGCTCAATCAGAATATCTTTTCCATATATACAGCATAGTCATTCGTATCCGGGTGATCACATCGATACTATTTCCTAAAATAACTCAATCTCGCAGACAGTTTGCATTTCACTTAACATGATATATTTTCCATATATAGCACGCAACGAGATTCCATTCATACGAAAACGTTCATAACCAGTTGATCACATAGATATTCCAGTTTAGCTTAAGATCACACAAATTCGATTTTCTTATTAGTTCAATCACATTTAAGCGCTTAATCGAACATTTTCACATACTTAAACATCACATAACATGCATATCGAGTTTTCTAATTTGTACCCCCCAATTTACATAATTACTTGGAATAATCAAAACTCTCATAATCATTTGGACCAAAAAGGTCTACACAAGTTAAGAGACATTCTCTAGACGAAAAGAAACAATTAGGAAATTCTGTGGCCAATTAGGAAAATATTTTTCTAAGGAACGGAGTACCAAGAATTACCTGGTTCGTGATATTCTTGACTAGCAAGAAAGATGTAGGAATACGGACCTTATTTTTACAAATATCGGCCTTAGGAATTTTATAATTAATTTCCAATATTTCTCCGCTGGCAGAGCTAAGAGAATGAGTTTATAAAAATATTGAGTAGGTATTATACCTTCTTGGATACAGTTTAAATCTGCACCACTATCAATAAGGGCTATAAGGTCTTTTTGATAATTTTTATCAATGAGTAGTGAAATTTTCACTAGCCATTTTTGCGAAGTGATGACTTCGAGAGTAGAAAGAAAATTATCATTTTCTGTACTAACAAATTCATCCAGAGTTTTAGATGATGATTCATCTAAGATTTCTTTTCCCATTTTAAGCTTAGAAAGTCTTCTTTCTAAGTAATTATTACTTAATTTTAATTCTTTAATTTCTGTTTTTAGAATAGAGATTTCTATATTTAAATCTTTGATATTAACTGGAGATTCATTGTGTTTATTTTTGTTTCGAAGTAGTTTCATTACTTCTGTCATTTTATAGTGTTCGGATTTTGGAATGACTTCTTTAGAAGTCTCTTCCTCATTTTGAATAATTCTTCTGATGATCAGATTCTTTAAATCTGGATCTTCAGTTTTTTTAAGCATTTCTAAGAGATTATTGTCAAGAACATTAATCTCTTGGAATTGAGATATAATTTGATACAAATTATCATTTTCTGATTCAGATTCTGATTTATCTGAATCTTTAGAGCAAGGTTGTCCTAATTGACAATTTCTACATTCATCAGATTCTGAAGAAATATCTTCGATAACGTTGTTTTCATTAATTTTCTTTTTGGTCCAGCGGGTACTTGCTTTATGACCGATTTTTCCGCATTTTCTTCGGACAATAGGAGGGAATTTATTTTTGTATTGATAATTTTTATTATCTTTTGAGAATTTTTGTTCTCTTTTTTAGATCTTCTAAATTTTTTCTTCTCGTGTTGTTTAGCAGAATATCTTTTAGTTTTATGTTCTTTACGAGTTTTACTCGTAGAAGGGTTTTCCATGCCAAATTGGCCACAGAATTCTCCTAATTGTTTCTTTTCCTCTAGAGAATGTCTCTTAACTTGTTTATTTAATTTTATTTCATTGCATAAAGCTAAGCCTTCTTGTATGCAAGTTCCTATAAGTTTACCATAGGTATAGGAGTTATAATCGATACTCGATTCTCCTTTCCTAATATTATTCCTTACTCTTTCTGCAAAGAGTGAAGGTAGGCCATCTATAAATTTAGATTTGCAGTGAGTACTATTTGACTCAGGGAGTTCCATGACTCGACTAAGAAAAGTATCTTTATACCATCTGAAAGATGTAAGGGTCTTACATCTAAGATTTTGAAGTAAAGTTCTGATATTTTCAGAACTGTCAGACCATCGACCTGTGAAATGTTCAATGATGTTTACACATAGTGTATAAACAACATTATCTACTTGCTGACCATTTTCTTCTTTAATGGTTTGGTAAATATCGTCTTTTTCACGTTGGGATAAAAAGTTATCCCACCATCCTTTTAACTGACCAGTAAAGCCAGCGACAATCATTTTTGCAACAGCTCTATCATTATTTTGATTAGCTTTGCAAATTGTGCTATACATAAGCATCCTATGTATCATGTTATAAATTTGTCTCTCGGTATAACCGTCTAGGTTCCATTCGTATATACATCTACCATTATACGAATTGTTAAGCATAAATTCTTGTTCTTCAAACAAGATGTCTTGAGGAGTAGGCCTAGGGTAATAATATTTACTTTGAGTTGGCCTATCAGCATATTTTGTATGCTTAAGCTTATTAATATCTTGATTAAAAGTATTTTGAAAATTATCTTAATTTTCTAATTGATCTTCAAATTCTTCGCTTAAAGTATTAAGCTTAAGATTTTGAAATTTTTCTTCAAGTAATTTCTCAATTTGAGAAATAGATTTTAATTTAAAATCTGTAACTTCGGGAGGAGGTTGAATACTTGGAGACGCAATTTCGACTGACTCTAAATTATTTTTTTCTTTTAATAAAAAGTTCTTTATATCTTTTATTGAGGATGAAATTTCCTCGATATTTTTCTTTAATAAAGAAATCTGTTCTCCTAAAACAATAACATGCATATTAGTATAATTTTGCCGTTTTAAAAGACTATTAATATGATTAATAGTAACAGAAAGCGTATCGTTTTCTTTTTCAAATAATTTTTGAAAAGCATTAAAAAATCTTATTTCATTTTCCTTTTCCATTTGAGAACTAGTTTGGGGAGGAAAAACAGAAGTAAGATTTTTCCCTGTAGAAAGTTTATAATTTCTTTCAAGAACAGAAATCATATTTTTAAAATAATTTGATAAAAACCAAGGAACGAAAGGTAATTTTTCATTTCGATTTCCTAGATCTTTATAAAATTTTTCTTGGATAATATTTTTATCTTCTTTGTTAAAATTTTCAAAAAACCATTTTCTAAAAAGTTCCCATTTGGGTTGGAAAAATTCTTGTTGAATTTTCTTTCTAGCCGGTGAACCCGGACTAAAATCGATTTTTGGTTTAAAATCCATTAAACATGAAAATCCATTTCAGACTCGGTTATTTCCTCGTCTTGATTTTTGAAAACACCGTGAACAATATTATCAGAATTTATTCTTAATTCTTCTACTTTATTTTGTAAGTAATCATTAGAGGTTGATTCTCTAGCTTGCGAAGTCGAAGCTCTAGAAGGTGATCTTACCATATAATCACATGGTGATATATGATAATGTGAAGAGACTGATCTAGAAATTCTAGATCTTGGAGTTTTAATATCGACAGATTTTCTATTCTGCTCAAACTGTATTTGTACAGTTCCATCTGTTGTCTGTATTATTTGAGTAGGATTGTTCTTAATTTTGGGCTGTAGAGGCATAGCTCGTTCTATAACCCAATTTTCTGGGAATTGGATTTCTTCCCATTTAATTGATCTTCGAGTTGTGATATTAAATCTGCTAAAATTGGTTTCTATAAGAACAGTTTCGTTGATAGGTTTATCAACAATTTTGCACTGAGGATTCAGTGTATATAAAGGTTTATAATAAATCCTATAACAGATACAAATTACTTCCGATCCTGGAGCGTAATTATATCCTTGAGTTTTGACATTTAATGTCAAAGCATCCAAAATATTGACATCGGTCAATGATAATTGGAGATTTGGGTATACATTAAAATATATTGGGCCATGAGCTAGACTAGACTGAATTATTCTCATAAGGGATTGTTTCCAGTCGAGATTTCGACCATCTCTAAGAGGTGCTATAAAACTCTCTGGTAAACCTTCTAAAGTCGAAGGCTTAAAGGCTACCTGAACAAACCCGATATGAATAAACTTATGATTTATTCAATATTTTTCTAAGTCTCTATTACTTAGAAGCCTAATAACCATCTCTTCGTTGTTAAGAGAGATAGTTTCTTCGGTAGTTTTGACTACCTGTTTCAAACCTAATTTTTCAAAAGTTCCTAATTCATAGATTATTTTATGATCTATTTTAGGAATCGTCCAACGATTTAATTTATCTAAATCTTGAGGAACATTATATTCCTCTTCAATACTGTTTTTAACAGTATCTTTTCTACGCATCAAATTCATTTGAATAAGTGATTAAACTACACCTCAACTTCTTAATACCCCACCATGGCTCTGATACCATACAGAGAGGATCTTTATAAAAGTTTTACAAAAGTTTGGAAAATTTGATTACTATACAAAAAGATGATCGGTACGTGGCTATATCCACCTATTAAACCTTGATAATGGTACTTAGCTTTGTTTAACCAGTTTAGTCCATTCAGACCTAAGGTAGTCAAGCTTTTATACCATGATCAGACTCTCGTTCGAAGGCAGTTCAACCGATATATCAAACATCAAAATTAAAAAATGGAAAATGGTACGTGGCGTTGTTTTGACGTCAGTCCAGTTATCAGGCTGTAAACAGTCTGACCCCTTTTGGACCGAAGGTATTACAGCCTATATACCATTAATCCGAAACCAAAATATTAAAAATTATTTTTGTGATCGTTAGAATTAAATCATCGAATACAAGGATTTTTACATAATAAAATTCTCAATTAATTAATTCAATCGGTAAAAGCCATTGCCCTCAAACGCCTTTCTTCGGCAACACTGGCTTTGCCAAGAGCCGACATCGAATTAATCAAAATCAAATTTTATTATAACCATTATTCAAAATTTAATTCTTTCAATAGATTTTCAAATAATTTTTTATAAAAGAAAATATTAAATACATCATATTAATATATATATGAAATAATTTTTTATAAAATAAAATATTAAATACATCATATTAATATATATATATATATGAAAATATGATATAAAACCATGATTAAGGTATTAAGGCATTTTGGTGTAGTTTAACGATAGAGTTTAGCCTTTCATTAAGGCTAAGCAAGATAGAAATAAAAGATATAAAAACAAAATTAAAAACTTACTTAAAGGAGGAGTCATACAAGAAACTTCAACTTTTATTCCTTAAGATATTTTACAGTAGAGGAGAATTACAAGAGAGAATGAGGAGAGAGTACAAGAGAATGTAAAATAAGGCACACCCTAGACATCTCTATCTTAGAACTATAATTAGACGAGACAATTATATACAAAAATTAAAATGAAGATAAATTTTCTTCATAGCTATCCATTTAGTCGACGTAATCTTGACAGCTGTATTAAATTTGGCGAGAAAGTCTTCAAACTTATCTTTAGCTTTATTAAAGCTAATAGTGAACCAATTTCCTTCGTTGAAGTCACTATCAACCTTTTTTGACTTTATCCATAGCCATAGCATCTTTAATTTCTTTGATTTTTAGAACATCTTTGGCGTTAGACTTCTTTTTTCTTCACAGGTCTTAACTATTTGCGCCACTTTATCTTTAATAATTGCAATTTCTTGTCCCATTAGGTCCATCGCATTATCTTCTCCCATTATTTCTTCAATAGAAAAATCATCCGGAATTTCCGGATCTTGTCCTTCACCAGCAAGGCAAAATTCTTCATCATCTTCATTTTTTTAAGATGTTCCCATCGAAATATCTTCGATATTCATACCAAAATTCTTTGCAATGTCTTTCTTCATTTCTTCGAAGTAGACATCAGTAATTTCATTGGGCTTCAATTTTCCTTTCTGAAGATTAATTCTTCTAGATAAAGTTTCAAAAGGACTAGGAGCTTCCCTTTGTTGACGATTATTAATCGCATTTTTGTAAAGAGAAATTTTCTCTTTGATCTTATCAATTGTTTGCTGGCTTTCATATTCACCAGTTTGTGTTTTTCGGATCATTTTCTTCCAAAATTTTATATAAAAATTTCTTTGAAGACAAGGAAATTTTTGTTGGGTATAACCCACTTCTGGAGTCCATCTCCAAATCCACGGGATAGAAAATTCAATATAAAAATGTAAAGAAGCCATTCCTTCTATACATTGTTTATTATGCTCCGCTTCTATAAGAAAGGGAGATACTTTGACCCATTCTTGATAAAAAACCAAAGAAGGGTTCCTTTAAAATTTCAATAGATGCGCCATATAATAGCCACCATTGATAAAACCAATTAGGAATATCCTTTTTGTAAACATCTGAGCAGATTTTAATCCATCAAGAATGTTTTTTATTATCATTTTGATATAAAAATACCTTATTGAAAGCTTCAATATAATCATAATAATTAAATTTAACCAAAATTTTTGATTCAGGATGGAGATATTCTCTATCCTTTAAAGGATGAAGTGCCCAATTTTCAGCAGTTATTATATGCTTAATAATAATTTTACTAAAGGTATAACCTTTTCTTTGAGCAGTTTGGGTAGTGCCCGCACTAAAATGCTCAAAATGAGCTGTTCCAGTAGCTTTTAAAATATTCTCGTAGTTATCACGAGATTTATAAAAAAGAACAGCATATGATGCTTTCTCTAAATATCTGGACATTATTGTCCATGGTTCGTCAGACCATTTTAAATCTTTAAATTCCAATAGAAGTATTACCTCTGTATGATTCTTTTTCTCATAATCGACGTCTTCTTCGTCATCTGCAATTATTTTTGCATAAGAAGTATTTTCTTTATTTTGAGATTGCGCTTTTTGTTTCTTGTATTCAAGAAACTCTTTGTAAATTGGATCGTCCTCATTCCAAGCATTGCTTGAAGACGCAGAAAATTGTGAAAGATTTTCTTTCACAAGTTTCTTTTTACCCATTTGGGCAATGACACGACCACCACGACCACGTCCACCTCTATTAGAGGCGAAACCTCTCCCATATTGGGATATTGCTGCAATTCGCAAAAAACTCATGTGAAATATTCACGCGTAAGATAATCAGGAAGACTATTATCACTTCCCTTTTTATAAATTATTTCAAAATCAAAAGGGGCTAAATGAGCCTGCCATCTCGCAAATATTTGTTTCGAGACATTATGCTTGAAATCCTTTTGAAACATGAATTTCGCATCTTGACAATCAGTTTTTATTAAAAACTTTTGATTGTAAAGATCATCTTGAAATTTTAAAACACATTTTACTATAGTGAGAACTTCTCTAGCTATAGTAGCATAATTTTTCTGAGCATTATTCCATTTTCCTGAATGGAATCTAACAAGATGCTCAAATTTATCATCTGGAGAAATCTGTTTTAATATTCCTCCAAATCCGATATCAGACGCATCTGTCTCAATAATTTTTTGCCAGGTAGGATTAGCAAGCATGAGACAAGGAAGATGAGTGACTTCACTTTTAATTTTCTTAATTGCCTCAGTATGACTATTTGTCCACTGACAAGGCGTCTTTTTTAATCTATCATATAAAATAGATGTATCAATTGCAAGATTTTTGTAATAAGGAGAATATAATTCAAACTTCCTAAAAATCTTTGTAATTGAGTTTTGTCTAGAATTTGATCAGGAAATTTTGACGCAAATTCAGTGCTTCTATTAATTGGAGTAATACTACCCTTTTCAATAGTATGACCCAAAAATCTAACTTTTGTTTGAAATAAAATCATTTTTGGACTAGATATAACTGACCCATTTTGAATAATTATTTTTTTAAAAATATCTAAATGTTTAAAATGTGTTTCGATATCTTTAGAAAATACCAAAATATCATCAATGTAAACAATTATAAAATTACTGTAAGGAATGAATATATATATATATATATATAATAGATAGTAGATAAGATAAGATTAGAAATTCATATCACGCTTGTGGAATATGAGGGTCGCGCCGTATTCTCAATTGTGTGTGGAGCGCCGCCCATGTCTTCTTCATTTTTTTATTTTATTATACTTTATTCTTCACTTGTGGAACCCACTTTGAGATTATCCAATAAATCGTCCCCTTAAACTCAAAGTATTTGTTGTCTTTCCACCTCCTTCTTAATTCTTCTCCTTCTATCATGTCGCAGATAGCCACTTGGCGTCTCTAAAAGCCATCGAAAACTTTGCTTTAGTGCTTGGCGTGAACGACCCATGCCATGCATCTTTGTCCGCATGTTCTTTTTCACTTTTATCGGGATTCGTGGTCTTTTGGCTCATGCGGATGAAATGCCCGATTTGCTTCTTATGGGATTTGTTTCTTTGCACCTTTTATTTCAACCTCAATTTTGCCGTCTAGCTTCAGCCCATCTTTTGAAGGAGATGTATTCCTTCAACTTCATGACTGCACATTCTTCGATCACATCAACCACGTGAAAAACTTTGTAGCACTTCTTCCTCAGACGTTCGAGGAACAAAAAGTTACAAACGGCCTTTTCGCTTTCATCGGTGATGTAATAAATATAGGCATGTTCTTCCTTGATCCTCGTGACGTAGCCCTTTCGGCTCGTCGGCATAATCGAGCGGGTCGGATCCTTCATGCTCCTTAACAAGCTTCTTCTCATTGATCACCACCACGGAGGTATTCTTGTACTGCTCCGCCTCGTTGGTCACGAGCGCATCGATCTGATTCGTGACCTCCTCCGCGACTTATCTGCGATTTCCGTCGATATCTTTCTCCTTCATATTTTGGTTATCACCCATCCACTTGGGGGCCTTCTTTGTCGTCGTCGTGATCTCGTCCTTCTCATCCGCCTCTATTTTATCGGCGAGCTTGTACTTATCGTTGTTTCGGTTTTTCAGGTTGTTCATGTATATCTCGAGGTTGTTCCTCGCGTCGATCTATTCTTTCACCTCCTTGTCTTTCTTGCGTATCTTTTCTTCGTTAACGTATTTATCCTTGTTAGAACTGGCCTCTGTAGGTTCTCTGGTCCTCAGTTTAGCAACTTTGTGATCATATCGCAAGGCCTCCGTCGTGGCTGCGCCAGCCGTCTTATCATGTCTTTCTCCTTGGCATCGCTGGCTTTCTCGGGCACGGTGCCGTCATGCTCAGCTTCTTTAGCCTTCTCGCTGATGTCATTGACTTTCTCAGTTGGTTGTCGAGGCGGAGCCTCTTCGACCGCTTCCTCTTTCTCGAGCATTTTTTTTTAGCTTCATTCTCCCTTTTTTTCTTCTTCCACGGGCTCATTGGCCATTGGGGATTCTTTCTCCTTTTTCGTGGCTTCACCGGCGTCTTTCTTTCATGCTCCGCCTTCTTTTTTCTTCACGGTCATAACAGTGGTTCAACTTTTTTTCTTTTCAACCACCGACTTTGGCTCATCAGCGTAATCTCTGTCACGCTCTCTTTCCACACCACGAGGTACGTCTTCTCGTACGCCTTCACCTTTTGTTTTGAGGTCCTCTTGCCTCTCTATTTTCTTCTCGTCCTCAGAAAGCTCAATATCAGCGTCCTTTTTCACCGCCTCAAGTTCGCCCTGATTTTTTGTAACCGAACTTATTTAGTACTATCAGCGTCCTTATACGCTTTCTCCAACATGCTTCTATGCGGTTTCCGCACCGTCTATCTTTGTAGAACCAGTAAACTCTACCCCATTGTTGATGACGATGAGTGCGGAAAGCTTTTGTATGAAGGAGGCTTGCAACGTCTTCCATTGTGATCTTGTATACCCGGTCGTATCGGGTTTGGAATATCCATCTTCGAATATCTTGCTTTGCAAGCAAAGTTTTCATTTCGATGCTTTACTGTACGTGATTACTTTCGGTGAGCTGCGGTGGGATTGACATTCCGGCATCTGGTATTTTCACCATCTCCATCACCATCAGCTCTGATACCAATTTGTTTATTTTTGTATACTGCAAGGATCGATTTTTTCAGATGAACAAAGCTTTCTTTTGTTTTCTATATCTGATACAAGATATACTAGGCACACTGTCTACTTCTCTCTTACATGCAATACAAATATATATATATATATACATATATGTAATAGATAGTAGATAAGATAAGATTAGAAATTCCTATCACGCTTGTGGAATATGAGGGCTGCGCCCTATTCTCAATGTGTGCGCAGCCCATGACTACTTCTTCTTCATTATTTTATTTTATTATATTTACCAGAAAATAATGAAGATTCTATTTTCTACGGGTTGGTTAAAACAAAAAAACCTTGGCTCACATACGAAATTTCTTGATCCGAATAAGGACGGTTTTTGAATAGGAAGCTTCAACTTCAAGTCAAGTTTATTGGATCAGGGCTTGCATAGAGTGCGGTGCAAATCTAATTTCTTCACTTGGGGAACAAACTTTGAGATTATCCAACAAATATACCACAGAGGCAAATGTGATATTTCTCGAGTCGCCAGCAGGGGTTGGTTTTCTTACTCGAATAGAACATCAGACTTGTTCGGAGACCACAAAACAGCTTCAGATTCTTACACATTCCTAGTCAACTGGTTAGAAAGATTTCCCGAGTACAAGAATAGGGATCTCTACATGACTGGAGAGAGTTACGCTGGTCACTACGTCCCTCAACTTGCTTCCTTAATCCTCCAAAACAACGAAAATGGAAGCCAAACCACTAAATCTGAAAGGAAATACAGTGAGTAATCACTTAATCTGAGTTTTTACTATTATCTCTAACTGTAAAGACTATCATTTCATCGATGGTCATTGATCCCTTCATTCAGATACGGAATGCATTGATTGACGACGATGATGAAGACAATGGCTCGCTCGATTACTTATGGATACATGCTCTAATTTCTGATGAAATCTATAGTATCAAGGAGTTAAGAATAACTGTTATAGCAATTCCACATCAGGGCCTACAGTGGAGATTTGCAAGAATCCCAAGACGAGCTTTACAACGTGATTAGTGATATTTATGGTTACGACATTTACGCACCATTGTGCACTTCTCCTTCAAATTCTCCCTCGGTACTTACTGATGAGAACTCATCTCATCATATAAGCATTTTGGTGAGCAAATGTATTAAGAATTTTTATGGAGAACAATAATATATATCAGGGTTTGATCCTTGCTCGGACAACTTTGTTTACGATCCACTACTACAGAATATGGCATAGGCGACGGTTCTTACTAAGTATAGGCGACGGTTCGCGGCAACGCCGAGAGCCCCGACGCCTATACCCAATAAGAATAGGCGACGGTTGTCATGCGTCGTCCTTGTTGAGTATGGGTGACGGTTCTTTTAACAACCGTCCCAAGTAAAAAGAAAAATAAAAAAAAATAAAATATTGCGACACCTCTTGCCAGACTCTCGCAGCCAACCTCCTCGCCGCCCGACGCCACAAGCTCCGACGTCCCGTGCCAGCCGCCACCAGATCTGGCAGCTCGCAGCCTTGGCTCTCCGACAAACAGATCTGTCAGATCCGCCAGCCCATCCACCAGATCTACGGCCATCAGATCCGCCTCCGACAGATCCTCGTAGCCTTGCCTCCGCCGGATTCCGTCGCACCTCAAAGCCTCCCAACCGTCTCCCACTGCTGGATCCCGTCGCGTCAGCCCATGAAGCGCCACCAGATATAACTTCAGCCGGTCGCTGCTCTGCCGGATGTTGTTGCCGAAGGTCCCTGCGGACTTTGTTGCCGGAACTTGAGATACGCGAAGAGAGAGGAGAAACGATGACAGAGTTGAGTAGCCACGTTTGTTTTGTTCATTTACAATTTTTAAGAATTTTTTATTCGATCATAAGCGACGGTTTTAAGAAGAATCGTCGCCTATTCTAAAATTTTAAAATCATCAGCGGCGGTGTTTTAACAACCGTCGCCTATAGTCGTTGTTACTTTAGAAATTACTTCTAAAATGCCACCGCGCCTATTATAGGCGACGGTTTTCGACAAACCGTCGCCTATATTATATTATGTATTGTACTTAAACACCACACAAGTGCAAGAAGCGCTTCACGCGAATATCACTCAACAAGTCCCTTGACCTTGGCAAAAGTGCAAGTAAGTCCTTTTTTAAATTTTCTTAATTAGTATGAATATAAAGAGCTTGATATTGCACTTTGTATTCAACTACACCATTAAAGAACATTGGCAGGATAGACCATCAACTATATTACCTGTCATTGCTGAATTGATGGCTAGTGGCATCAGAGTTTGGAGCTACAGGTATTATCCGAGACATATTCGATTACATACTGTTACGTATCATGAAACAAACTGATAATAGGAGGAGATGCATCTTTGATTTATATACTGAGTCGGGAGAAGTTAGTTTCCTGGCGTGGGGACACATAATTTCAACATATATAGTTCAAAAAATTTAATAATGGAATTCAACATAATCGAAATTATCCATGCAATGGAGACACCGATCTTGCAGTTCCAATCACGGCGACTAAATTCTCTTTGGGGAAATTGAATGCTCCAATTAGAACATATCCAGGGTACACACAAGGCCATGTAAGAGAGACAAAGGAATACAATTAAATGGACATCAAATGATCACACTCAGTTATAAGATTCTTTTCGAGCAAAATAAATTAAAAGTATGTGTTTTCGCTGATATAAGGTTGGCGGATTTGGCCGGAGAGCTTCCTCCTAAGAAGGGATAGTTAAGGTGGTAGATGCTTTTCATCCTTTTTTTTTGTCAAAAATAAAAAATGAAAAGAGATGTATGTTGTTCGCCGTTAACGTATGCCTCCCACTAAAAAATACGATTTGTACTAATAATATTTGAGATGAATTTTGGATAAATTTAATAAAAATATTGGAAATTGGTAGGTGTGAAGTCATCCATTCTTGATTCCTCTATAGTGGCATCTCCCCGCATGCTTTGGGTGAATTCATATAGTCCTTATTCCGAAATGCGCTAAACTCGAATCTCTCTCTCAGTTTCATCACATAAGTTTATGTAATGTGTTTGCCTAAAAAGTGCATCACAAATAGATCAAAACCGACTCAAATATATCTCATACCAGTTTCTTTCAGTCCCCCATAGATTAGTAACGATAATATTCTTATCGGTTTTGACTAACAATGCTATGAAGCTAAGATAGAGTGGGCGAGACGAACGTGTTTTCCTTAAACTTGATATGAACAAAGCATGTGATTGGGTGAAATCATGTTTTCTTGAGCATATTCTCCGTAAGCTAGCCTTTCATTCTGGTAAAGTTAGTCAAATCATTCGTTTCTCTCTTTAGAAGTGCAATATTTGTTTGTATTTAACGTTGACTGTTTCGGTCATATATAAGAGATTTGCTATGGTGACCACCTACCGTTAGCACCATACCCAAATCTCTTGATTTTGTGCCTTCTTTTTCATTTCCAACGCTGACATCATCTCCGTCGACCCTCTCAGATCTGCTACCACCTAAACCACGTGCTCCGACACGTTGATTTTTAAGAAAACTCGATATGGCCTACAAAAAGGACTTCGCCAAGGGAACCTCCTATCCTATCAAATTGTGAATCGAATTTTGTATTGATCAAAAGACTCGAGCGATTTAACGTGGTTCAGATTCCTTAAGAATCCTACATCCACGATCTAAGCTGTTTCTTTTATTAAGCACAGAAGAAAATTACAGAGAGTAATGTTGAAGACGATCAACTAACTTAAAAACAAATAAGCGCGCGAAGAATACTTATTTAAGCTAACGAGCCAAAATCTATATTGGGCTGTTGGGCTTCTTCAATTATCAGCCTGGCCCAAGTAGGAACCGTCGTTACCAGTCACGTTTTAGTAAGTGACTTAGCTTGAGATAATACCACGCTTTTGATCAGAGGTCCTTTGTCGAGCTGCTCTGTATTTCTTCTCAGTCTGCTCATGTTGCTTTGCATGTTCTGCTCATCTTCTTCTCTCAATACCCCCCCACAAGATGGACGGCATAGATTGACGACGGACATCTTGACTAGGTAGTGTTGCAAGAATGGTCCTGTCAGAGGTTTAGTAAAAACATCAGCTAACTGGTTTTCAGTTCTAACAGGGAGCAGTTTAATGTGCCCCTTTGATACATGATCCCGAACGAAGTGGCAGTCGATTTCGATGTGCTTCGAGCGCTCATGAAACTTCGGGTTAGATGCAAGCTTGAGAGCAGAGATGTTGTCACAATATATGGCAGGAGTTTGGCTAAGCTTGATTCCCAGTTCTGTTAGAAGGTGACTGATCCAAAGGATTTCTGCTACAGCTGCCCCTAATGCTCGATATTCTGCCTCAGTTGAAGACCTCGAGACTGTGGGCTATCGCTTAGCTTTCCAGGTCAGAAGGGAGTCTCCAAGGAACGTGCAAAAACCTGTGACCGATTTTCTGGTGTCTATACAGGTGCCCCAATCAGCATCAGAAAATCCCTTCAGTTCAAAGCTGGAAGTTGAGCTTAGCAGTATACCTTGACCTGGTGTATTTTTCAGGTATCGCAGTAGGTGGTGTGCTGCAGTCATATGGTCTGTTCTGGGAGCTGATATGAACTGGCTAAGCTTATGCACGGAGAAGGCTATATCTGGTCGTGTAAATGTCAAGTAAAGCAGCCTTCCAATCAATCTTCTATACTTGAAGGGGTCTGATAAAAGTTCTCCATCTGCTGCTGACAATTTTACCGAGGGGTTCATAGGTGTTGCCAAGGGCTTAGAGCCTAAATAACCTGTGTCTTCAAGGACTTGTAATGTGTACTTTCTCTGTGAAATGTATACTCCAGCTGAGCTTCGAGCCACCTCCACACCAAGAAAGTATCTCAACCTTCCCAAGTCTTTGATCCTGAAACAGTCCCTCAGAAACTGCTTTACTCCTTCTAGTGCCATCTGTGAAGCACCTGCCAATATGATGTCATCTACGTAGACAAGTAACACTACCATATCCTGTCCCTGTCCTTTGATAAATAAGGTGTGGTCTGACTGAGTTTGTGAGAAGCCAAATGCTTTAACAGCTTCGGTGAATTTCTTATTCCATTGCCTCGAAGCTTGTTTGAGGCCATAGATGGATCTGTGCAGCTTGCAGACCATCTTTCCAGCTCCCTTTCTTGCACAATTCTGATAATATCCTTGAGGTAGATCCATATAGACTTCCTCCGACAACTCCCCATTCAAGAACGCATTATTTATATCCAATTGTTCTAAATGCCAATTCAGTTTGGCTGCTAGGGAAAGGACTACTTTGATTGTATTAGGTTTTGCTACGGGGGCAAAGGTATCAATATAATCAACCCCTTCCCTTTGATCGTACCCCTTAGCTACCAATCGAGCTTTGTATTTGTCAATGTCACCATCTGTGTTGAACTTTACTTTATACACGCAACGGCTACCAATAGATGTCTTTCCCTCTGGTAGAGGGACTATAGACCATGTGTTGTTATATTCTAGAGCCTCAAATTCTTCATCCATGGCTTTCACCCAATGAGCAGATTTGGAAGCCTCACTGTAAGTTTTCGGCTCTACTGCCACTGATATGTTGTGAATGAAGTTCTGATGCTCTGCTGAGAATTGTTGATAGGAAAGTACCTTCTCTATTGGATGGAAAACTTTCCTTTCTGTAAAGGTATGGCAGTGATAATCCTTTAGATAGGTTGGCCTTCTAGTCTGCCTTCCTGACTTTCTCTGGTCAAACTGATCATGGCTATTTTGTTGCTGCCCTGAAGCTGGAATTCCATCAGCTGTATTGGCTTGGGTAACTTGTATGTCCTGCTCATCTTCTGGCAAATGATCCTCATCCTCAGCTGTGGAAATGCATTCTTCCTCCATCAGTGGCTGCAAATGATATGGCCTTGGCAGCACACAATTGGCAAAAGGATCCTCAATCTGTGGGTCAGACTGGTTTTTAAATGGAAAGCAGTCTTCTTTGAATTCTGCATCTCCTGTAATGAACACCTCCCTTGTTTCCAAGTCCACCACCTTGTACCCCTTTACTCCATTCGGATAGCCAAGAAAGGCACATTCCCTTGCTCTCCTATCAAACTTATTCCTCCCTGCAGAAAGTGTGCAACAGAAACACAAAGAACCAAATACACGCAGCATTCCATAATCAAATGATCTCTGATATAACTGCTCATAAGGACTCTTATTTCCTAGAACTACTGATGGTGTCCTATTGATTAAGAATGCAGCAGTTAACACAAATTCTGACCAGTAAGTGATGGGAAGAGCATATTGAAAAATGAGTGATCTAGCTACATTTAATAAGTGTTGGTGCTTTCTTTCTACTATGGAATTTTGTTGTGGAGTTTGGACACATGATAGGTGATGGATAATGCCTTTATCTCTGAATAGATCTATCAAGTTGAACTCTTTTGCATTATCAGATCTAACCACTTTAACTGTACTCTTGAATTGAGTTTCAACTAAGGTAAAGAAATAAGATAGGACTGTTTTGACTTCAGATTTGTATCTAATCATGAACAACCATGTAAACCTCGAATGATCATCCACAATAGTTACAAAGTACTGATGTCCTAAGTGTGAGGGTTCCCTAAATGGTCCCCACACATCACAATGTATAAGGTCGAAAGGAGAACATGTTATTCTATTATTGTTTGGAAAGACTTGTCTCCACTGCTTTGCCATGGGGCAGACCTTACAGATGGAGTTTGTTTGATCTAAATCATGCTGAAAAGAAGTCCTAATGATGTCTAGAATCTTATTCGAGGGGTGTCCTAGCCTCTTATGCCATGTATCCAATGACAGTTTTGAAGAGAAAACTGGAATGGCAGAATTGACAGAATTCACTGAATCATCATGGAACAAATATAGTCCTCCCGCTTGTCTACCCCTGCCAATCACTTGTTGGGTATGATCCTGTACCTGAAACTCATTAGGTCCAAAGAAACACTGGCAATGCAACTGAGCTGTGAGCATACTAACACATACCAGATTAAAGTTGAACTGTGGGACTAGTAATACATCAGTTAAGGTAATGTGTTTATTCAAGACACAAGTTCCTGCCTTCATTACTTTAATCATAGTGTTATCTGGCAGAATAATGCTTGAGTCATCTATTTCATGCAGGTCCATAAACATTTCTAAATTCCCACACACATGTCTTGTAGCACCCGAATCCATTACCCAAGTTCTTGAGTTTGATAATTCAGGTAGGTTAAAAGAGAGGCACGTACCAACATTTTTCTCACCTGTCATGGCTGATTCTCCATGTTCCTGTGAGATGTGACTGTTGATTGGCCAAATAGAGCCTTCGAGCTTTCAAGTTGGAAGGGTGTCATTTGAACTTGCACCAATGCATCCTTAGCTGTTGAGGTACTGTTCTGTTGACTGCTGTGTGCTGTTTTCCCAGTTGGTTCTGCTAAAAACTGATTCACTCGTGCACCTTTGAATCTCTGATTGAGTCTGACCCTGGTGGATATCCATGCACTTGATAACAAGTCTCATAGTGTGCTTTATTACAATGGGTACACACCGGTTTCAAGCCATCCTTCTTCTGACTGTAAGCAGTTTTCCTTCCAAATTCTTGCTCATTCTTGATGGCTATCATTGCCATATTATTAGCCTGATCTTCCGCACTTCTGAATTGACCTGAGACCATCGATCTCTGCTTCTCCTCTTGAATCAATAGAGAGAATACCTTGTTGATAGACGGCAACGGATCCATAAGGAAAATCTGCCCCCCTAACTCGAGAAAGATTCATTCAATCCCATCAGAAAAGTCAGAACATAGTCCTCATCCAAATAAGCCTTGAGTTCCTTAGATCCTCCACAGGTGCATTGAGAACTTGGTCTGTAACTCATCAGCTCGTCCCACAATGTCTTGAGCCTGGTAAAGTACACTGAAATAGAGTTTGATCCCTGTGCAAGATTGAGCAGCTCTCTCTTGAGCTGAAAAATTCTCGGTTTATTTGTTTGTCCAAAACGCTCTTGCAAATCAATCCAGACCTCCCTCGCAGATCCACTGTATAGTATACTAGCAGATATATCTTTGGCTAGTTGATTATCCAAGAAATTACCACATTATTATTTCTCCTCCAAGCTGAAATCTGATTTTTGCGAGCTCACTGAGTTCTGTGAATCTGCAACTGGTTCCGTGAGAGTGCCATTGACGAAGCCCTCCTTGTTGCGACCTATGAGGGCGATCATCATAGGCCTAGTCCATGTCGCATAGTTATCGCCGTTTAATTGCTCATGTACAAGCAATTGACCCGAAGTATCATTGTTATTGAGGAAGAATGGACATTTATTAAGACTGTTGCGCTTGAAGAAGGCTGTATTGGAACTTCTGCCATTGCCGATTGAGACGAATTGAGCTGCGACTAATCTTGAATCTTGGTTGTTTCTTGATGAAAAAAAAAATCTCTGCACTGCGTTAAAGAATCTCTGATACCATATCAAATTGTGAATCGAATTTTGTATTGATCAAAAGACTCGAGCGATTTAACGTGGTTCAGATTCCTTAAGAATCCTACATCCACGATCTAAGCAGTTTCTTTTATTAAGCACCGAAGAAAATTACAGAGAGTAATGTTGAAGACGATCAACTAACTTAAAAACAAATAAGCGCGCGAAGAATACTTATTTAAGCTAACGAGCCAAAATCTATATTGGGCTGTTGGGCTTCTTCAATTATCAGCCTGGCCCAAGTAGGAACCGTCGTTACCAGTCACGTTTTAGTAAGTGACTTAGCTTGAGATAATACCACGCTTTTGATCAGAGGTCCTTTGTCGAGCTGCTCTGTATTTCTTCTCAGTCTGCTCATGTTGCTTTGCATGTTCTGCTCACCTTCTTCTCTCAATATATCCCCTTACTTATCGGATGAATAAGATTACTGATTTGGAAAGGCTGTGAGGTTAAGATTATCTCTGTGTGTAATATTTATACTGCATATACTTTATATACAGTCAGATACATACATATTCCTAAACATTTAACAAATTATTACTATGATCTCACTCAAGTTCCTGAAATAAAATCGTCGAAATCTTCCAACCCCGAAAAGAAATCCTCATTAAACATCAGATCAAATGTACTGCCGTCATCGCCCGACCCTACTTTTTTCATCCTCGCCTGATGACCGAAAACTAGATTATTGTTCGAAGTCGCCTGCATCTTAACTACTGCAGAACAACTCTGTTTTCTATTGGATCCTTCGATTATTTCTTTCTCTCTTTTCGATGGAAACTTCTGCCTAACCGTCCCAGCTAAAGAGTTCCTCCTCGTTGGCTTGCTGTGATTGTGCTCGGCTGTGTAGGTTAGGATAAACATCCCGGGATTTGCGCAGCTTTCCTCGACTTGTTTTCTTGCCAAACAACCTTTCGAACTGCTGCACCTGTAATAACTCCTGCCCACATCCACAATAAAAAATATATAAATAATAATAATTACTTGAGATGTTATTACTTTGATTGATGTACGAGGTTCCCGTGTGTGTGTGTGTGTTGTTTTTACCTAGGGTAAGGTGAGCCCTTGATAGGTTTCTGACCATATTTGCGCCAAGCCCACATATCAGAAGTCAGACCTTCAGCAGATACTTGGATCACCACCCTTTTATGCTGATTCTTTCTGGGATAATTATTACAAAAAAAAAAAAGTTGAAATAAAGAGAACTTTTAAGTTAAAGATTAAGAAAACCCTTTTATTACAAGTGTGAACTGTGAACATGCATACCTTTTCTTGTATTTCGGTGTGTATCCATTATCTCTAACACAGTTTGATGATTGATCTGATGATATTTCATGAGCCTTCTTATTATCTTCTTCAACAACATCGTCGTCCATTTTCTTTTTTGAGACGGAACTGATATGATGATGATCATTAACAGGGAAAAAGGGCTTGTAAAGATCTTCTAATTCATCACTAGAACCACCATTACACGTGTCGAAGAATTCTGGGAAACAAGCAAGAAAGTCTCCGTCGTCGAGAATCTGATGATGATGATGATCGTAGGTACTGGAAAACGAATCGCCACCGTCCATTTCGAATCCTACGATGGTAGTAAAATCACCGCTTGAACCTTTCACTATGGATTGCAAGCTCCAATCTTCTATATTGCTGCTATGTGTATCAGCCATATCTTGCGGTACACTGTGAATAGAACGAAAATAAAAAAAGGGTCGGTTTTTTTAACCTGTTTTTTGGATAGAATAATTTCGAGTGATTACCAAATATGGAGGGTGTGTTTATATACATCGATCAAAAGCACTTTAGATAAATTAAATTTCTTGATTGTTTGGATTGGGTTGACTTTTTATTACATGTCAAATGGGTTGCAAATGGGAAAATGTGATATATTATACACGCGCATTCGCCGCTTTCTCATTGTCGTATGTAGACGAAAAAGTTGATATTATATTTGACGAAATACAATTAAGTATAGCGATAAAAAAGAAAAGAAACTATGATGAAGTTTTGCTGGAATCATAATGGATGATAGACCATCTCTAAACGAATATCAAAATTTTAAAATGATGTAAAAAAAATTTCACTCGCATCAGTCAACAAAATGAGTTTTATATTTTCTACATCCTTCTCGTATGCGATTTCAAAATATTCTTTTAGTTTGACAATAGGCAAAATTACCGTATGATGTAACAATCAATGTATATGAATTTGAGAACGAGTTTTTCGCTTCGAGTTGATTTCAGTATTACAAAATATATTTACTGAATCGAGCGTACGAAACCAGCAAGAAGAATTGGAGACTTATACCATAACTCTATAATAATAATAATAATAAATAATATACATTTCTCGTATGCTCATGAATATCAAATTCTTTCTCTGTTAAATAAAAGTAAATGAATGGGAGAATACCCAAATGGTCCCCGATGTTTGCCACATGTACCAATTTAGTCCTCGATGTTTTGAATGAACCAATTTAGTCTCTGATGTTGAACAGAATTGGTCCTTCTGTTAGATCTCTGTCAATTTGGATGGAAACTGGAAACGTGTCGACATACGATTTGTCTGACTTTAAAAATCATTAATTAACATTAAAAAGTAAAAATTCAAATTAAAATGAAAAAATGCAATAAAAGGAACTGATAAATTAAATAAAATAAAAATGAAGAGAGAATAAAAAATAAAATATAAATATAAGAAATGAAAATAAAATAAAAAAATTGAGAAAAAATATATTAAAATAAAAAACCCAAAATTAATGTAAAATAAAGAAATATAACAATACATTAAAAAATAACTACAAAAGAGACAAAGGATATTAATAAAAACTAATAAATAAAAATTAAAATAAAAAATATTTATTTATTAAACACAGAAAAACGAAAATAAGGATTACTGACCCGTCCCTGCAAAGTTAACGCGGACACAAATGTCTTAAGTCTCAAACTTTTTTTTAATACTATGACGATTGCGTCCTCCTTAACTTGGTACCGACAGAGTCGCGCATTCTCGTAAACTTCCAGTGGCGTTTTTATCCTTATTTTCATTTTCACTTATTTTACTTTTTAATTATATTTTCCATTTTTTAATTTATTTTTTATTTATAATCTTTTATAACTTTTTTTCTCTTTTTGTTTATTTATTCATTTTATTTTATTTTTGTATATTTATTTTCTATTTTATTTTAGTTATTAATCTATTTATTCTTACTTTATCTTATTGAATTTAATTTATCATTTATAATTTAATTTTTTATTCTCTCTTTATTATTTATTTTAAATTTATTAGTATTTTTCATATTTCTTTTTATTTTTCCTCGTTTTTCGAAATTTTTCTTTTTTTAATGTTAATTTATGAATTTTCAAGTCTGACCAATCCTATGTCGACACGTGTCAGTTTTTCCATGTAAATTGATGGAGATCTAATGGTAGGACCAATTTGGTTCAAGGTCGACAACATCAGGGACAAAATTGGTCCAAGCGAAAAATCGGGGAGTAAATTGGTCAATTGGAAACATTGGAGACCATTTTGGGTTTTTTCCCCTAAATGAATTAATCAATCTAAATGTAATCTTTTTCGTATCAAATCTTGATGGATTAGGTTTTTTTTTTACCCGAAAAATACATTTTTATATGTTAGGATCAATTTGCGTGGTCTTTGTCTTACGGTCTTCACACCAGTTTTTTTTATATATATCGGTTCCAGTTCAAGTTAAGTTTTCTTTACTCAATCACCAAAATTATTATTAATCGGAATTACTTTATTGTTAATTCGTGATATTTAACAATATAAAGAAATCTTAGGCAGTGGTCCAAATGCTTTGAGTTTCGATTTGTTATGTTGTCTTAGGATATGCAACTTGGCATAATGCGACTGAATGATGTTTCGAACTTAAACCCCTATACCATTGTTCAAATTTAAAATTGAAATAGCTAGACTCATCTGAAGAACAAAAACAATTTATATTACTTTCATTGAATGATCACTAAAGTTTTTGAAATAGCCTAATTGAATTATTGAGCCTCAGTTGCCCCGCTTGTAAGGAAATAGATATTTTGTCATGAACGTTATTAATGGCCGTGCAATGACTATTAATTTAGTTTGAACTATTTGAAGCCAAGCAGCATATGCTTCAATAATAGATTAGATAATAAACTGCCTAACCAAAGTACTCTACACCTAATTAAGATATATATATATATATATATAAATTCTAGTATTTTAGCACACCCTATGTGTGTGCAAATATATAATATTATTTTATATTTTGAATATCTTACATTATAAATTAAGTTATTTAAGAATAATCTTAATTTAAGGATAAATTTGTAATACATGAAAATTTTAAGGGTAAAAAAATTGTAATTAAGCAGTTAAGGGTAAAATTGGAAATTACGTGTTAAATGGACAGTTTATATACCCCATATGCTCTTTATAAGGTATAGATATATATATAATGTTTAATATATTTATTATATATAATTTTCCTTCAGCGTGATCTCCGTGTTTGATTCAATCAACAGTTATCGTCAATACACTCGTATTTGAGAATACATACGTTTGAAATGGTCAATTGTGAACCAAGTAGCCTTACGTCTGCAAACAATACATAAACTAGTTTATATACATCCAACATGCGCATATACCCCATATTTCATTTTAAATTTAATTATCTGTGTAAACGTAAATGAAAACTTTCATAATACAACCATGAACCAATCGGTGAATGAACAAATTCGTGATTCAGAACATTTACATATCTTTGAATCTGTCAACGAAAAGCCCACTGCACGTACAAATTAGAAACGTTACAAACGAATATATATATATATATATATATATATTTATAGATTTGCTATGGTGCCCACCTACCGTGAGCACCATAAACAAATCTCTCAATTTTTTGCGTTTTTCGATTCTCAACGCCGCCAACACCTTCGTAGACTCTCTTATCCATTGCTAACCTAAATCGCCCTCTCCACCACGTTATTTTTTAAGAAAATTAACTATTTTTTATTCACTTGTGGACGACGTACCGAGGTGATGATTTTCTTAAAAAATAACGTGTTGGAGAGGGCGATTTAGGTTAACAATGGATATTAGAGAGTCTATGAAGGTGTTGGCGGCGTTGAGAATCGAAAAAACGCCAAAAATTGAGAGATTTGCTTATGGTGCTCTGGTTGCTCACGGTAGGTGGGCATTATAGCAAATCTCTATATACAGATATTATATATATACAGCTGCATAATTGGAAATTGAAGATATAGAAAAATATAGTTCATCAAAACGACTTATGAGACCACGGTTTCAGTCACTTTAGATGTAACCACAGCCTACGGCGATGGACTTGGACTTTTAGGACCCTTAAGAAAATTTAATATTTTTCTTTCAACTTGCATATTGCGTGTACATTGGGTCATATATATGGTCGGTTCTTCTACGAGAGATTAGATCAGCTAGCCTATTGACTCAAGGCACCGATTAATATCACAGTTATATAGTTATATAAGAATTATCATATTATATATATATATATATATATCTTACATAGATATGCAAATGTAGTTTTGATGTGATGCTGCCACGTGTCCTCTTATTATTATTATGTTTATATAAAAAATACTTTTTCTAATACGTAAGGTGGCGTCCATTCTTTAATTTTTTTTAAAAAAAATTATTTCCTGTACGTGCTTTGTAATATTCCACACCACTACGTGCTATCAACGAGTATTCAACCATCCCACAAGTCCTCACGATCTCCTTCACGGTGCCGCTTAAGTCCTTCACCTCATCACCCCAGCGATCTCGATCGTCGCGCTCAGGCACCTCCAGGCAACAGGCACCACGATGACCCGATCTTCGGCACCAAACAAGAGGCGCCGAACTATCCTCCGGTGACGGTGACGAAGACGTCGACCATCTGCGGCGGGTTGAGTTCTTTACCGAATTAGTATTGCTGGGTTGAAGTTGGGTGTGCCGAGAAGGTGCTCGATGAAATGGTTGAGAAGGGTGTGAGGGGCAACGGATGACCCGATCTTCGGCACCAAGCAAGAGGCGGCACCGAACTATCCTCTGGTGACGGTGACGAAGCCGTCGACTCGACCATCTGCGGCGGGATGAGTTCTTTATTGAATTAGTGCTGGGGTGATCTTGGGTGTGCCTAGATGGTGCTCGATGAAATGGTTGAGAAGGGAGTGAGGGCAAACGCTCTCAGTTACATCGTTCGGATGCGTGGGTATATGAGGAAGAGGGATGATGAGTACGAAGGTTGATGGAGTTTGTCTGGGACGCAATGAGAGGCTACTGAGTGGTCGATTTCTTCTTATTTGCAAAGGAAAATTATTTAAACTATTGCAAAGCTACTGGGGCAGTCCAACATCAGAGTCTTCGAACTAGGGATGCTGAATGCCAATGGAATCCCCCCAATGGAGACAAAGGACAGTAAGGAAACCATAGATTTTTATTGTGTGGCAAAATATGGACAGAAGTGGGTAACAATGAGCAGCACCAATGGGAGTTGTTTGATCCCGTCACAGTGATAACCATCGGTGTGTTACAATATTCATTGATTTTGTCAGTTTGTAGGAAAAGCTATTTATATTTTCTATTTGTTCTGGGTGGCGTTGGAGTTATTGATGCTTTCTGTGACTTTAGGTCTTCATCATGTCTATCTCTTTTTTCTTCTATGTCAATAGTATTCAGAGCAGTGGACATGGGAGTTGTTTGATCCCTGCGCTGTGATAACCATCGATGTATTTGTTAACAGGATTGATTGATAAGATTTTTTTTTCTAGGAAAAGCTATTTATATTTTCTGTTTATTTGTCGGTGGTGTTGAGTTATTGATGCTATAGATGACCTTCGGCCTTCGTCATGTCTATCTCCATTTGCTTATATTTTGAGAGTGCTTCACAGACATCCTTTACATACAATGTTTATGAACATTGACATCTTTTCCTTAGAGCTTGACAATTAAACGTTAGTTTTTTCGGGTGAAATATATGTATCTTGCAGATTAGGAAAGGAGCGAAAATCGGCTATAGAAGGTAAAATTTATGAGGTACTATATTGATGATATTACTTGGGGTCGTATGTTTTCATTGATGTATGATTTTTATTTTTATGTTCAAATTACAGCTGAATGCTCGAATCAAGAGAGAAGGAGTCACCATTGCTTCGATAACATGTCATTTTAGGCCAGTTTTTGTTGGCCAACTTCAACTTATGTAATACAAATTCTATTTCTTGTCTTAGGCTGGAATTATTGGCGAAATAAGAGAGAAAGGGCACTGTGAGCATTGCGTTTTCCGAGGAGGGGATCTCAGATTGCCTCAAAAATGTATCTTCGAGCAGCCTCCTATCGACGCGGACGCCAACGGGGATGATAAATGCATTATTTGTCAGGTCTTCTTTAACTAACTATCTACTTTCTCTCAGACATTAACTTACGATGGATTTCTTGCAAGAAAGAGCTTGTGAGGTGCGAGTGGCGTATTTTAGGATATTAATTCATGTTTATTGTTATTTCATGGTGGGGATACTATTAATGTGTTACTTGGTCTGATGGTAATTTTTTTCTAAGCTATTTTCTTAGATTGCTATTGTTAACTATATGTTTTAAGTGTTTAATTTGTCTGATTCTTGCACTGTGTATGCATGTAAAGGTATCAGTTTTGTGGTATTAGTACTCTTGCGCAATCTCCATCAATGACATGGAAAATTGCAGCGCTGTGTAGTCAAGTTTCTACTCATTAGTGCACAATGAATGCAGATTAGTCCCATCAATGATTTGTTGTATAGGAACAAAAGAAGAATCTAAATGGTTGCGGTTTATTGTGAAAATAATACTCATATTTTGTATTGCAGATCTCCAACTATTTCCAAGAGGAGTGGTGGCTCGGGTGGTCTGAACAATGTCTGGGGCTTTTCACCTAAGCTACCAGTCATTGTTGAAGAGCCATCATTACCAATAACAGGGGTAACGTACTAGGATAAATAGTCACCACCTACTATTTATTCAACCAAATATCAGAAGGGAGAAGAATAAAAATAAAATTATCTCTTTCGCAAGTTGATCATTGATTTATATGCTTTATCCCTGTACCCGTGTATTTTTTCGTTACTTAAGTTTAGTTTTCAAGATCATGAAGTCACTTAACTAAAATAATTTCTCCAACCATTGTGTTTTCCAGTATGTCATTGCCTGGGATTGCGATCAAAATCGTTTAGACCTTCACTCAAAGAGGTGCGAAGTTTAATTTTTCTCCCGCTACATTGATTGTAATCATTATTGCTTTGATCCATTTTGTATATGTTCTGAATTGCCATTCTTATTTTTTTTTAATCTTTCATCTTTATCATCACACAACTGTAAGGATTGAACAAAGACAAACACACTAATGAGGCCGCGACTGATCGCATGTATTCTTCACAATCTTGCGTCATCGTCCTCCCAAGTCTCCATCTCCGTCAAGCACCAACCCGCTTTCCGACAAAAAGATACGTTATCTTTTTTACTACTACTACTATAATACTACAACTTCATTAATATAAAAAGATATTTACTCTTTTTATTCATATAAATAAAATATCTTTACACGTATTTATCCTGTGAGTTTCCATTGAAAAGCGTGTCTGCACTTGCTTCTCATCGAAGAGCCGCAACTCAGTTTCATGGACCAGAAACTTTATTACATTGAAGGTTACTTTCCAATTTTTTTTACTTTTCAATTCAAAATTTTTATCGGTCTTTCATGCGACATCAATCTTCTTATTGTTTCCCGGCTTCAAATTGCGGTCAACAAACGTGTATTTGTCTGACTTTTGAATTGTCTGAGGAGTTGAGGGAATCACCGATTGATATTTTATCATCGAATGGATGTTGTCGTCTCTTCCCTGAATGTTTGTTTTTAGTTATCCAGTTGAATTTGGAATTATCCGTAGTTGTGTTGTGGCCGAAGGGAATTTGAATCTCTTGGAACTTTGCACTTGAAGTTCTGCACACTCGCTTGAGCACAACAACCCTAATTTCTGAACGCATTCGCTAACCATATCGTGAATGGCCACGTTTAGGAACAAAAGCCAATTGATTCGCCCCATGAGCTACCTATTGTTGGCCCCGCACATTCACGCTAAAGAAGGCATCGGACAGTGTTTGCGCAATCAAAAAATAGAATTCGTTGTGGAGACAAGGGTTTGCAAGAGGAAACTGTCCAGCCGGGTATGCATTAGATATCTGTCTAATTACCGCTAATTTTGGCAGCACTTTGTAAGCTGCAGAGTTGATTTATGCTTGGAATTAAACAGTTCATGTCTATGTAACCGATAGCTTACTATGTTTCAGTGATATTGTTTATTCTGAGAGTTATCATTCTGTAGTTTCTTTGATTTCTTTACCTACTTATCGGCTTCTTGATTTTCTCAATCTCATCTGAACTGACTCGATTGCATTTTAGGTAAATGGTTTTAATTTGCTGCTTCAAGTATCGGACAATGTCGACCAACCCAATTTTTTTGATGAAAGTTTCTCAATTATCAATCACGTCATCATTTCACGATCTTTGCAAGTTTCGCCCATTATGCAGATATCTAACTATCAGAAGGAGATAGAAATCATGCAAACTATGACAAAGGAGGAATAACTAGCCTCTGAGAAGGTGCAAAACTATGAAAATTTACCAACATTCGTGCATCTTATTGTTACTGTTTTATTGAGATAGAACGTTCCATTGATGTACACAAGCAGGAGAACGTTCTACGACGGTTTCCCAGAATCACTAAATAGTGGATAGGGAAATGTCGTTGAGCCCTTTTAGGAAGGAGATAACAAGGAAAATACATGCCTTAAAATAACATACCAAGGTTCTTTATAATCATTTGAAAGGGTGCTTTTTGGGAGGTAACTCTCTACCATATCTTGAATTTCTAATTAGGTTATTTCATGTACAGGTTATAATCTGTAGGGAAAAGACAACAGGGTAGATGCTTAAATCTTTGGACCATTGTACTTTTTGTATGATTATTAATGTTCTTATGATGTACTTTTTGGCAAGACAAGAGGTTACAAAGAGTCTCAGCGTGCCTGCCTGATAGACAGAGTGATTGTAGTTGATTTTTGCAGCATCTATCGAATGCATGAAGAAAGGGGAAAAGTTTAGTAGCTGATTTATTGATTTTGCACTATATTGAAAAAGATGAGAGTATAGCTAATATAGTGTTAAGTTTATTTTTTACGCTCCATATTACTAATATATGGTTATTCATCGTCTGGTACATTGTCTAACAATTGCTTCAAATCGAAATATAGCAAATCCTCTGGAACTGCATGATCAACGATTGACAGACCAAAATTTAGACCAACAAGAAAGGAATCAATGAAGTATTTTGCTATCGAATATCGACTGCATGTAATGTAGACATTGATCACACATAAGTAGCATTTTCAACAAAAAAAAAACGTATATGCAAATATAATATTTGTTTCGTAGCATATTCTCTTCTCACAACTAATTTGAATACTGAATTTTCCTGCATTGGCTCTCAAGCGTAATCAATATGACCTAAATATATGCGTCCAAATTTCTATACATTGATAACCAAGGGATATGCTATAATATATACACACACAATGCGAATACCTCATGCATCCCTCTACACCATAATCATCTCTGCATATCGTCTTTTAAAATAGTTGTCAGCTTTCTTTTCTATTCTGTCGGCGCCCAACACACATGAAATTGAGTTAAGGTATCGTATATTTATAGATTTGACTGGAAGGAAGAGTATACTTTCAATCTTCAAACGACAAAAACTGTGATACAATTAACATTAATTTATGCATAAGACCCGTGCATTGCACGGGCAATAAACTAGTATATATATATATGCATGTATGGACTTTGGGACCACTCCGATCCTTTTCCATGACTAATAATATAAATAACATATTGAACTTTATTGAATTTTGAGTTATTAATACCCCACAGGCCTGCAAGTCGACGTATATCAATAATGGAGGAATAATAATGTATTGAGTAGTGTTACTATTACCCATCCTAAGACTTCACGGCTTTCTATCGGTTTAGATCATTTTGTTTTCTATGCACCATTTATGATTTGCGTAAACTTTGCAAATTGATCAGTTCTTTATTATGGCTTACGCACGTTGCTTTTATTCTACATTGTTTCGTTTTCGTTATTCGGCGGGATTGTTATTGTGCTTGGACTAGCCCAACATTAATTAGATGTACTTGGTGTCACAAATTTGCTTTTTAGTCCCGTTTTTGTGTCTATCCAATCCAATTTTCATGGCAAATTTGAAAATACATTAGAATTATGGTCAGGCTTATCAGAACTTTTACACACCATACTAGCAATGAATTAAGTGTTTGAGCTATAGGGATTGTTTACGAGTCGAAGTCAAAAATTGTATTAAGCTCATAATTGTGTTGGAGCGCGAACCCGAAAATTTTATATTGAACTCATCGAGCGCGAGATCAAAGAACTATTTATTTCAGAGCTCGATCTTCTTGATAAATGATTAGACTTGAACTCTACTAATGAGCTCTTTTACTCGACGAATCAAGCACTTGAGCTTAATTTTAAGTCAAGTTTAACTCAACTGTAAATACCCATATTGTTGAGAACTATGAGCCTAAACTTCAAAGATCAAGGTCTGAGATAATCACAGATGCATGGATGTACAAAGCTTGAAGAAAAGCTCGATTTCAGCTGATGTTTTGAAAGAAAATCTCAGTTTAAATAGAAGCCGTTCGATGTGGATAAGATAATATTGGATGGCCAAGATTCAGTCTTTATCTTGCCTAAAGTCGCTCAACGCTTCTAAGTATGTGAGAGTGTTGTACAAATTCGGAAGCTGTTGGTACAATCCCGTCAATGCAGGAGCTGAGAAAGTCTGTTCTATAAATATCAGATTTGCTGTTTCGAGTAGGTAACTTAGAGAGCTTGTAACTTTTGATAGAGAGCGAATCTTTGAGAGCTGTACAAGAGAAAGTTGTACAGCGTATGTGAATCTTGTAAACCCTTCTTCTCGATTAGTAAAATAAGCTCTGATTGGTCCGTGGACGTAGACCAAAGCTGGGTCGAACCACGTAAAAAAATCATGTTTTTCTGGTTTTCCTTTTCATCTGTTTTTCGATTTCATCTCCTTCAAGAACTTGTTTCTTGGATCAATTCACACACATATTCGGTAGAAGTGTTGATTGCGAACCTAAGGCAGCGAATTTCTCAACAAGTGGTGCGGCGATTCGTTGGAATGAAGCGTGACGAAGACGATGGCTGCGACGAGGTTCGAGATGGTCTTTAATGGCCAAAACGAGTTTGGTCTGTGGAAGATGAAGATGAAAGCGCTGATAATGGAGAAAGGGCTAGGCGCTGAAACCTGAGAAAGAAATAGGGCCGAAGGATATGGCGAAACTGGACAAGAATTCGAGAATGAGCGTATTCGACGTTGATCTTGTGTCTCAGATCAAGTACTGCGTAAAGTCACGAAGGAGACTTCGGCTGAAGAAGTTTGGAAGAAACTCGAGGCACTTTACATGACCAAGTCTCTTGCAAAGAGGCTTTACTTAAAGCAAGCTTTATATACATTCAAGATGCAAGAAGAAGACTCGATGGATAAGCAAGTAGATCAGTTCTCAAAACTGGTTCTTGATCTTGAGAACGTCGGCGAGTCGATGAAGGATGAAGATCAAGCTTTGCTTTTGTTGTGTGCGCTACCAACGAGCTATGAACACTTCAAGGAGGCCTTGTTATATGGATGGGAAGCTCTTAAACTCGAGGATGTTCTCTCTGCTCTAAGCTTGAAGCAACTAAACACGAGGAACGGTTCAGAAGTTGCAGAAATTCCTGATGCGGCGCAGCTCCTTTATGCGAAGAATAAATCAACTTCTTGGACTAAGAAAGGCAAGGGAAAGCAAAGAATTGAGCCTAGGTTCCCTGTGAGGTGTTATGAGTGAAATGAAGAGGGCCACATTCGGAGAAACTGCCCAAGAAGGGCTGCATCAAACGCAAAGATGAACCAGAAATTTGCTGCTGCCGAGTTTTCTGCGGATGGTTATGAATATGCAGAAATCTTGAGTGTTTCTGGGCAAGAATCGAAGCACAAATGGATCCTTGACTCAGGGTGTTCATTTCATGTCACGTGCAACAAGGAATTGCTTCAAGATTTCCAAGAAACGAACCAAGAAACTGTGAAGCTTGGAGATGGAAAGAGCTGTCAAATCAGTTCGTTTGTGGCTCAGTTCAGGCAACGTGGGGATCCTAAGAGATGTTAGGTATGTCCCTGAGGTTAGGAGGAACCTTATCTCAATCGGCGCTTTGGATAAAAAAGGGATTCAACGCTGAAATCGCAGCTGGAAAAATAAGAATTCTCAAACAGGGTAGGCCGAATTTGTCAGGGAATAGAGGCACTCTACCTATGTGCTCGAAGGTTGTTCTGTGGTGTAGAGCACATGTTTGGAAACTAGGGAATGTTGTAGTTTGAATGTGGTGGAAGAGAAGCCACAAGAACCTCGTCTTGAGGTGGAGAATGCGACCACAAAACATGAGGTTGAAGCTAAAAATTCAGATTTTGCTGAAAATGATTCTGAAGAAAATGGAATTGAGCTTGCACATTCTGGGGATGAAATGGACCAGGAGTTGATGAGGGATGAAGGTATTCTCAGTCCGTGTTCGAAGCTTGCAATCACAGAGAAGAAAGATCAGAGGAGATGGATCAAACATGTGAAGGAAGTTTGATGGAGACCATGAGTGAAGTTGTGGCGGAGTCTGATGCTTCGCTGAACAAAGCTGAGGCCGTGCGTGCTATGAGGACCAAGAAGCTTGGAAAGGGTAGCTGTAGATGGGTCAAGAAAGGGACTCATATGGCTAGGAAGGAAAGATCTTCATATAGAATGAAGATGGTGAGCTCGAAGTTCCAAGTTAGCTCTAAATGGGAAATTTCAATCTCGTTTGGAGTTGACAAGGTTTCCTTCAAAGCTCGAAGCTGCTAAGAAGCTTAAAGACCAATCAGAGAAGGATTGTTAGTCGAGGTGGAGCTTGATGGAGGGTTGCAGACAAATCGAATGATGATTTTGCAGATTATAGTTGACCTCGTTACTAAAGTTTGGCTGGTTTTTGTTAACAATTTCAAGCGAGTTTCAGCTTGCTCATTGGGCTGTTAAGTCGAAGCTTGGTGAATGGATTGATAGTTCTAGGCTCAATGTGGAGATTGATGAGAACTATGAGCCTAAACTTCAAAGATCAAGGTCTGGGATAATCACAGATGCATGGATGTACAGGGCTTGAAGAAGAGCTCGATTTCAGCTGATGTTTTGAAAGAAAATCTCAGTTTAAATAGAAGTCGTTCGATGTGGGTAAGATAATATTGGATGGCCAAGATTCAGTCTTTATCTTGCCTAAAGTCGCTCAACGCTTTTATTAGTAAGTGTGTGAGAGTGCTGTACAAATTCGGAAGCTGCTGGTAGAATCCTGTCAATGCAGGAGCTGAGAAAGTCTGTTGTATAAATATCAGATTTACTGTTTCGAGTAGGTGACTTAGAGAGCTTGTAACTTTTGATAGAGAGCGAATCTTTGTGAAGAGAAAGTTGTAGAGCATATGTGAGTCTTGTAAACCCTTCTTCTCGATTAGTAAAATAAGCTCTGATTGGTTCGTGGACGTAGACCAAAGTTGGGTCGAACCACGTAAAAAATCCTATTTTTCTGCTTTTCATTTTCATCTGTTTTTCGATTCGATCTCCTTCAAGAACTTGTTTCTTGAATCAATTCACACACATATTCGATAGAAGTGTGGATTGCGAACCTAAGGCAGCGTATTTCTCAACACATATAATTTACATGAGTGAGTCATAATGAAGCCCAAATCCCCAGGGTGGGGAAAGCTTGGGCTAAGCTTCACTATGAGTCCGTTCATGAATTTCGCGAACAAAGTCGACTCATCCTTCAGTCATTTCTGTTCAAATTGGCATCTTCTAATTATTAATAAGTGCCCTTTTTTCGGGAAAATGATATCAATTGAGGAGGGGCCTAATAAACACAGCAGGCTACGTTTGGTTTGTAAACCCCATTTAATTGAAAGGTCCAAGCCAAGAAAGAAACTGTATTAGAAATCCAAGATAAAGTAACAATATGAGTCCATTTGAGATTCAAG
This sequence comes from Craterostigma plantagineum, assembly GCA_027422505.1. Lineage (NCBI taxonomy): Eukaryota > Viridiplantae > Streptophyta > Magnoliopsida > Lamiales > Linderniaceae > Craterostigma > Craterostigma plantagineum. Next base: position 701,313 of record JAPQWV010000233.1, read on the forward strand.
GACCATTTAATATGTGCGGTCTTTTCATTTTCCACGGGCTTCATCTAAATAACCAAACATGAGTTTGTATTTTTTAGCAACTAATTTCTAGATTTGTCTTATAAAGCAAAGTAGCCTAAAGAATCAAGACGTAATAAAAAGGCCCCAACACGTTATAGGAAACAATGAATAGTAGTCACAAAGGCAGGTATTCTCGGTGGCGTTGAACTTGAAAGGGAGCGAATTTGTTTTGTCTGGTTACTACCCATTTTTCTGTTGGGATAACTGTTGATTTTCTTGGTATATAGTATAAAGGTTTTGCTTTGATAGTATTTCTTAATTTATCTTTTGCATACATAGTGTGCCTTTTATACAAGGGCTTGACTAACCTATGTAAAGTATATAGCCGTTATATAGCCGTTATAAATCATATCATAATCTAGGTTGATTGATCTTGATTAATTTCTTGATCTTTGCCATTTGAATCATCTTCCTTTGATTCTGCTTTCCTTCTTTAGCTATTCTCCAACACTCCCCCTCAAGTTGGATTCGTAGAGATCAACAGAGCCCAACGTGTCTAGAATATTCTTAAAAGTTCTGATTGTCAATTTCTTTGGTAATAATATCCGCCAGCTGATCTTGACTTCTAAAGTATGGAGTCTCGCAACTTCTCTCGAACAAAACGGCAGTGGACTTCGATGTGTTTAGTTTGCTCATGAAATAGCAGATTAGATGCAATATGTCGGGCTGCATGATTGTCACAATAGAGTTGCATTGGTTGTTCTTGGATAATATTCATATCCTTCAGGAGGTGTTCAATCCAGACGAGCTCGCTAGTTGTAGACGTCATAGCTCGATACTTTGCTTCTGAACTCGATCGGGCTACCACTCTCTGTTTTTTGCTCTTCCACGTGACTAGGTTCCCTCCAACACATGTGCAATAGCCTGTAGTTGATCGTATGTCGAAGCTTCCTGCCCAGTCTGCATTTGCATAGCCAATTATGTTTGTCATTCATGTTCGCCTCATCCAGATTCCTCGTCCAGGTGTTCCTTTAAGATATCTTACAACTCGATCAATTGATTGGAAGTGGGCAGTTCCTGGTGCCTGCATAAACTGACTAATACAACTAACAGCAAAAGTAATATCAGGCCGAGTAACAGTCAAATATATAAGTTTTCCTAGTAACCGTTGGAAATGAACGATGTTTTCAAAGGGTTCTCCATCTTCACTATTTAATTTTTTTGTTTGATTGGGGTTTTTGAGGGTTTAATTCCTAGCCTTCTGGTTTCTTTGAGTAAGTCTAAGGTGTATTTTCTTTGACAAAGAAATAGTCCCTTTTTTAAATGGGCTATTTCGATGTCTAGGAAATATTTGAGGATTCCTAAGTCTTTTATTTCAACTTTGTTATTTCCTGTTATGATTATATCATCAGCATATCTTATTAGATTTAGTATTATTGTAATTGTTTGTTCTTGTTTTCTTATGAACATATATGAGTCAGCAGAGCTTTTGACAAATTTATTTGAGATTATTACGTTGCTTAGTTTGGCTTAGCAAGCTCTTGTTGTATTAGTCCGTATATTGATTTATTAAGTTTGCACGCGACATTTGTTTTAGGTTGTGTCCAGGTGTACTAGGATCGGTTTATGCGTTTAGAGGGGGTGAATAAACACTTGATTATCTTATGTATATTTTTCGGTTTGATCTCGTTAAAGGTCAATACCGGAGCTTGATATATTAGTTTGTTGACTTATGCGAAAGAAACCGGTCGGTTTTAAACCAAGACCGAATGTGAGCGAGTGTGTGTGTGTGTGTGTTTTTGCAATACAAACAGCGTTTGTTTCTGGAAGTTCGGAGTTGAAATCTCCTACGTCTCCCCTTCTTCCGGTCAGGAAGGTATCCATTAGAAGCCTCAGTTTGCAACAATTGTCATACAACCTCCTTATCTAGACTGACTCAATATAACCCTCACCGCTATATTTCACTAACTAAACTCATAAACCACTCTAAACGACTTTTTACAGTCCGTCTCTTTCAAGAGCTTTTTACAGTTCCTTGAGAAATTACTCACTAATCATTCTGGTTTTGTGCAGTAATGACAACACCTTAATCTTTTCTCGCTAAAAGAACTTGTGATTTTGAATGCTTGAGCTAACTCTCTCGTTCTTGAAATTCAAAGTTGGTGAAGTAGTTTCTTCAACTTGCATCCCTCCTATTTATAGTTGGGTTGAAGTTGAAGCCGGTTGTGAGATAGCTCTTCATATACCAGAAAAAGCATTTATTAGTGTAGACCTTTTTGGTCCAAATGATTATGAGAGTTTTGATTATTCCAAGTAATTATGTAAATTGGGGGTACAAATTAGAAAACTCGATATGCATGTTATGTGATGTTTAAGTATGTGAAAATGTTCGATTAAGCGCTTAAATGTGATTGAACTAATAAGAAAATCGAATTTGTGTGATCTTAAGCTGAACTGGAATATCTATGTGATCACCTGGTTATGAACGTTTTCGTATGAATGGAATCTCGTTGCGTGCTATATATGGAAAATATATCATGTTAAGTGAAATGCAAACTGTCTGCGAGATTGAGTTATTTTAGGAAATAATATCGATGTGATCACCCAGATACGAATGACTATGCTGTATATATAGAAAATATATTCTGATTGAGCTGAAACGTGATTGATCTATTTTAGAAAAGAATATCAATGATATATCCGTTGAGTGCGATATTATGTGACTCTTAAATCAGTGAATCATGATCTTGCTTTCCTTGTGCGACTTAGGATTTATATTATGGAAAGCGATTAATTGATTGGGCTTATATGTGGTATGATGCTGATTGAGTCTATTTATGGAATGTGCTGAAATCGGATGAGATCACCATACATGGAAAGTATGCTTTACATTATACTCAGTAGATCAAATCTTTCTCTGTGCCAATTGGCTATCATATTTTGGGAAAGAAATCAGTTGATTGAGCTTACCGTTGAAAATATGCTGAGTGGAATATATATGGAATATGCTGACGAATAGATGAGATTACTGTGGAATGAATGTTAATCTGTGGTATTTATGGTAAGTGATCATGCATGACCGTTGAGCTTAATTGGTTTATTCTTGGCATGATTGGTTGAGTTAATGCACGTGATTATTGAGCTTTATCTTGCATATTCTGTGCTTAACTTTCCTTGTGAAGTGTAGAAGCGATTATTGGACTATATAGAAGAGAACACTTCACTTTGAAGGGTACACACAACGAACACACAAGCAAACGAATCCCTTAGAGTTCTTGAGCGAAATTTGCGATTCATTCATAGTTTGTGGTTGAGCTTAATTTGCGAATCTGTACCCTTTGAGCGATCTTTAGTATCACCCTACCCTAAAACCCTTGTCTTCGGACGTGTTGTGTCTGCGGGCACGTTGAACGCACAAAGGAGCGCGGTTGGAGTCTTTCGCACGTGGAGGGACGAATTTGGTGGATTCGGTGGCCCTTCGGTAGCAAGCTGTATCCAGTCGGGGAATAGGTTTCCTGGGTTAACGACGTGGATCGAAACTTGGCGTGTGATAGCCTAGGTGGAGGTCTAGTTTCCAAAGCGCTTCGGTTGTGTAAGGGTCAATCATTTTGTAACCATAACCGGTAATATCTAGTGATTGATTGGAACTCTTGTGGAGATAACACCCCAAGGACAGGATTAAACCCCAGTAGGGGATATAACCTGTATAAAAATCTCGTCTCACTTTACTTTCTGCTATTTACTTTACTGTGAGACAAACCCGGAACATGCGCTAATATCTAGGTGATATCGTAGCAACCATTTCTGAAACTAACGTGATATTTTGAAACAGGGTTAGGGAGATAACATCAATACTCATACTGATTTCAGGGAAATAACACACTCTGCAATATCTTCTTAAGAAAAGTATTTTTAAAAGAAGAACAAGCCAATTTTTTTATAGCCTAATTCACCCCCGCTCTTAGGCATATTTTACACTTCATTTGGTATCAGAGCAGGTTACTCAACGAAAGGCCTAACACGCCTGAGTTAAGATCTAATGGCTTTTTCGAGTGATATTTTTGCAGAGGGTCAATCCCACTCCAGGCCACCTCTCTTCGACGGAACAAACTACGCAGTATGGAAAAATCGCATGATCGAATTTTTAATCGCTGTCGACTACGAGCTTTGGGAGACAATCATCAACGGACTATATACGGCTGCGAAATCCGATGGAACTCCAAACGATGCTAAAGATTACACTGCTGATGACAAAAAGGGACTCACGCGAAACGCAAAGGCGAAAAACATGCTTGCATGCGCACTCACACGGGAAGAATACATTCGGGTTAGTTCCTGCTCATCGGCAAAGGCCATGTGGGATATGCTCCAAGTTACTCATGAAGGAACTCAACGAGTTGTGCAAGAGAGACTAGCTCTGCTCACTCATCAGTACGAACTATTCTCGATGGAATCTGACGAGAATAGAAGCCAGATGTACGCCAGATTCATGGGAATCATCAACCAAATGTTCTCTCTCGGCAAGAAGGTTCCCGACAGTGAACAAGTGAGAAAAATACTGAGATCACTGCCACGAGAATGGAATGCCAAGGTTACTGCCATCTACGAAGCAAAGGATACTTAGCATCTCCGAGCTGATTGGATCTCTTATATCCTATGAGATGATTCAAACATCAATGAATGAGAAGTCGCAGAACAAAAATCAGAAGTCCATTGCATTCAAATCCAACCAAGAAGAATCTGATTCTGACGACGAAGAAGAGGACTTGATGAACGATCTTGCCATGCTTACAAAAAGAATTGAAAGGTTCCAGCAGAAAAAGAAATTCAAAGGGAACTTCAACAAATTCCAGAACAAGAGCAAGGGAATATCCACGTCTGGGAAGAAAGTTCAGAAGTGTTTCCGATGCAACAAACTAGGCCACTATACACATGAATGCCCTGCAACTAGCAATGAGAAACCAAGGAAGCAGAAGGCTATGGTGATGGAATCAAATGACTCTGAACTGGAACAAAGTGAGGACGAGGATCACGCTTACATGGCTGACGAGGACCAGGTACGAAGGAAGAATTCCAGTCAGAAAAGCAGGTGGTATCTCGACAGCGGGTGCTCCCGCCACATGACAGGTGATTTAGGTAATTTTGTGTCGTTAAAGGCGGTTGATGGAGGATACGTTTCGTACGCTAACGACGCAAAAGCCAAAATCGTGGGAGTCGGTACTGTTGGTAACAATTTAAATATCACTATAGATAATGTACGGTTTGTTAGGAACTTAGAAGATAATTTAATTAGCATTAGCCAACTATGTGATGATGGACATACCGTAGCTTTCGCCAAAGACAAGTGCCTTGTCAAAAAAGGTGGAGATTGTGTTTAGTGCGGCTAGACATGGTAACATTTACTGCATCACTCTTGATGATATTGCTACCAAAATGTCAAGTGTCTAGCAGTTACGCAGGATATCACATGGTTATGGCATAGACGTCTGGGACATGCTAACATGGAACTGATGTCTCACATATCATGCAATGAATTAGTGAGAGGTATTCCAGATATGAAAGCCACCAAGGACAGAATCTGTAAAGCGTGCCAAATGGGGAAACAGACTAAGACGTCCTTTAAACCGAAGAATGTGATCTCTACGTCCAAACCACTAGAACTGCTGCATCTTGACCTTTTTGGTCCGGTACAGGTTATGTCATTGAAAGGTAAACGATATGCCTTTGTTATCGTAGACGACTATACTAGGTACACATGGGTCTTATTTCTTGCGCACAAAAGTGAGGCTTTAGATAATCTTGCGCCACTGATTAAGAAGCTAGAAAATGAGAAAATGAAGGTCCGTAAGATTGGGAGTGATAACGGTCTAGAATTTGATAGTAAATCCTTTGCATCTTTTTGTGATGAAAATGGTTATACTCATAATTTTTCAGCCCCTATTATGCCTCAACAGAACGGAGTGGTCGAGAGGAAAAATAGAGTATTACAAGAAATGGCTAGGACTATGTTGAGCGAATATAATACACCAAAACACTTTTGGGCCGAAGCTGTTAGTACGGCATGTTATGTCTCAAATAGGATTTTCCTTAGACCGATTATTAAGAGAACTCCCTATGAACTTTGGAACGATAAAACCCCTAACATAGGATATTTCCATGTATTTGGTTACAAATGTTTCATTTTGAATGATAGGGATAAAAGAGGAAAATTCGATTCCAAGGTAGATGAAGGGATATTCCTAGGTTACAGCCTTCATTCCAAAGCTTTTCGCGTGTTTAATAATAGGAAGAAGACTGTTCAAGAATCTGTGCATGTTACTTTTGATGAATTTCCTGATGCAGATGCTACTGAGGAAGGTATAGTTGTGTCTCCTGCAGGTATACAGGTTACTGACAAAGGAGTGAACGCAATTCCATTGGAACTAGATACTGAGTCAGAGGAACCTGGGGCTTCAGGCGAACAACAGCGCAGAAAATTCAAACATGCTTCCAGCCATCCCACTGAACAAGTCATAGGGAATATCACTTCAGGGATCAAAACGAGAGCAACTGCACGAAACGATATTGCTGAGGAATCACATGACGTGCTGTTGTCAACCATGGAACCTAAGACAGTGAATGAAGCACTTGACGATGAATCGTGGGTGATTGCCATGGAAGAAGAGTTGGCACAATTTGAAAAGAGCCAAGTGTGGACTCTTGTGGAAAGACCTAACGACAAATCCATAATAGGCACGAAGTGGGTGTTTCGCAACAAACTGGACGAGAACGGTAACGTGACAAGAAATAAGGCCAGGTTAGTTGCCAAAGGTTATTCCCAAGAAGAAGGTATAGATTTTCAAGAAACCTTTGCACCCGTAGCTAGGCTCGAGTCTATACGTATTTTACTTGCATATGCATCTTTTAAAAGATTCAAGCTTTTTCAAATGGACGTGAAAAGTGCATTTTTAAATGGTTTTATAAATGAGGAAGTTTATGTCGAGCAACCTCCCGGTTTTGAAAAAGAAGAATTTTCAAATCACGTCTTTAAATTAAACAAAGCTTTATATGGTTTAAAACAAGCCCCTAGGGCATGGTATGAAAGACTGAGTAGGTTTTTGCTAGACATGGGCTTTACAACAGGAACAATAGATAACACTCTGTTTATAAAGTGCGAAGGGAATCACATACTACTTGTGCAGATATACGTTGATGATATCATATTTGGTAGCACTGACATCACTCTTTGCGAGAATTTTTCTAAGTCTATGCAACAGGAATTTGAGATGAGCCTAATGGGAGAACTCACGTACTTCCTTGGATTGCAAATCAAGCAATTGGATACGGGAACATTCATATCTCAAACGAAGTACACGAAGGAACTACTTGAAAAATTCGGAATGGCTGATTCCAAGGTACTTCCCACTCCTATGCACCAGACCGCTAAAATTGACAGTGATGAACAAGGTACGCTTTTTGACCAAACTAAGTATAGAGGTAAGATCGGAAGTTTGCTATACCTTACGGCAAGCAGACCCGATATTATGTTTGCTACTGGTCTATGTTCAAGATATCAATCGAGTCCTAGGGAATCTCACTTGACAGCAGTCAAGCGGATACTTAGATATTTGAAGGGAACAATCAATCATGGTATGTGGTATCCAAATTCCAAGGAATTCCCATTAATGGGATACTCGGATGCGGATTACGCCGGTTCTAGGGAAGATAGGAAAAGCACTAGTGGTACTTGCCAAATACTAGGGAATTCCCTTGTAACTTGGTCCAGTCGGAAATAAATGCCGTGGCCCTATCCACAACCGAAGCCGAATATATGGCCTTAGGAAGTTGTTTTCAGCAAATTCTTTGGATGAAACAGACCTTGAGTGATTACGGTTTAAGGTACGACCAAATTCCTATTTTCTGTGATAGTACTAGTGCCATTAGTATCACTAAGAATCCCGTACACCACTCTCGAACTAAGCATATAGAGGTGAAACATCATTTTATTCTAGATCATGTTCAGAAAGGGATTATCAGCGTGAACTTCGTTGGAACTAATGATCAGTTGGCTGATATCTTCACGAAACCCCTTATTGAGAGTAGATTCTGTGATATCCGTGACCGATTAGGAATTATTGAGCTCAAATAGGAAAGGTAACTAGATATGTTAGGCTTTAGTACTTCCTTGATCTTATCCTTTAGGATCTCTGCGATTTTATTCCTTGATTCTATTAAGAATTTCTTCATTATCTTTTCAAATCCTTTCCATTCATGACGAGATTATTTTTAGACTTTTCTTCGACATTTATGTCAAAATCTATTTACAGCCAATATTTCCTTTGAACTCTGATCTTTACTTATTTCCTTCCTTAATTCCCGCGAGATATCCTCTGATCTTCTTTTAATTCCATCTAATGGGCATTTTCCTTATCTAGCCATGATCTTTGAAATTTCAAACTTTGAAATCTTTTCCTTATCTGCCTCACGTCTAGTTGATATTACATCCCTCCATAGTTTCTTTCCATTCTCATCCAATAAGCTTTCGACCTTTATGCAACCACCCACTCTCTTCTTTCTTGAATCTATTCAAACCCTAAGTCTTTCACTTCATTATTTCGCTCCTCAATTCTTCGATCTCAATCGTGACGAAAACTAAAGGCGCTGGATGTGTCTCCGACAAGAAGCAAAAGGCTGCTCTGATCAAATCCCCAATCTCTCCGAAAGCAAGAGAGCGACGACGAGCAGGGAACCATAGCTGATTTGAGGCGGAGTATCAAAGGCATCAAGGATGATAACAGGAAGAAGTTCGATGAGATCTCACGGCACTTTAAAAGGGTTAAAAAGTTTATGAAGGAGATCTCCACGGCTCTGAATATCACCGAATTCTCGTCTGCCTCATCTGATAGTGATTCCAGCCCTTAGAACTTCGATCCCCAGTGATCTCCTAGCCCTAGTATGCCTAGTTGTGCTTAGTACTAAGTTCTTTTAGTTTGCTGGTTTTTGGGCTAGTAGATTGTGGTATGCACGTTTTTGGTAAGGTAGTGGTGTTATGGATCCCTCCTTTTTGATGCTGAAGGGGGAGAATTTTGAGAAATTAATGCCATGTTTTGGGTGTTTTGGTTTGGTGTCGGGTCGTTCACTTTTTTGACTCTTAGACATCTTGGAATGCGATTAATACTATTGGCTTGCTTTTATATGCTTACGTCTTAATCCTCTGTGCTTGAGTTTGTGATTTGTTAAGGATTAAGGAATTCCGCACATAGGCAGGGGGAGCAAACTGATATGGTGTGATAATTTGCTACATTCCATGGTAACTTGTGACATTCCATATGATATGATCTGAAAATTTGTGACATTCCATGGTGACTTGTGACATTTCGTATGATATGACCTGGTAATTGCTATATGTTTTTGCTGTTGTGCTTTACATGGGAATACTAGCAATTAGACAGGGGGAGCATGCTTCGAAATCTGATAAAATTCTTTGCTCTGATCATATGTCGCATGCTGTGATACTTAAACATGCTACGTGCTTAGATGGTTTCATATCGAGTGTACTCATATGCTTAACATAGGCATTAATTACTTGTCATCATAAAAAAGGGGGAGATTATAGACCTTTTTGGTCCAAATGATTATGAGAGTTTTGATTATTCCAAGTAATTATGTAAATTGGGGGGTACAAATAAGAAAACTCGATATGCATGTTATGTGATGTTTAAGTATGTGAAAATGTTCGATTAAGCGCTTAAATGTGATTGAACTAATAAGAAAATCGAATTTGTGTGATCTTAAGCTGAACTGGAATATCTATGTGATCACCTGGTTATGAACGTTTTCGTATGAATGGAATCTCGTTGCGTGCTATATATGGAAAATATATCATGTTAAGTGAAATGCAAACTGTCTGCGAGATTGAGTTATTTTAGGAAATAATATCGATGTGATCACCCAGATACGAATGACTATGCTGTATATATGGAAAGATATTCTGATTGAGCTGAAACGTGATTGATCTATTTTAGGAAAGAATATCAATGATATATCCGTTGAGTGCGATATTATGTGACTCTTAAATCAGTGAATCATGATCTTGCTTTCCTTGTGCGACTTAGGATTTATATTATGGAAAGCGATTAATTGATTGGGCTTATATGTGGTATGATGCTGATTGAGTCTATTTATGGAATGTGCTGAAATCGGATGAGATCACCATACATGGAAAGTATGCTTTATATTATACTCAGTAGATCAAATCTTTCTCTGTGCGAATTGGCTATCATATTTTGGGAAAGAAATCAGTTGATTGAGCTTACCGTTGAAAATATGCTGAGTGGAATATATATGGAATATGCTGACGAATAGATGAGATTACTGTGGAATGAATGTTAATCTGTGGTATTTATGGTAAGTGATCATGCATGACCGTTGAGCTTAATTGGTTTATTCTTGGCATGATTGGTTGAGTTAATGCACGTGATTATTGAACTTTATCTTGCATATTCTGTGCTTAACTTTCCTTGTGAAGTGTAGAAGCGATTTATTGGACTATATAGAAGAGAACACTTCACTTTGAAGGGTACACACAACGAACACACAAGCAAACGAATCCCTTAGAGTTCTTGAGCGTTGCGATTCATTCATAGTTTGTGGTTGAGCTTAATTTGCGAATCTGTACCCTTTGAGCGATCTTTAGTATCACCCTACCCTAAAACCCTTGTCTTCGGACGTGTTGTGTCTGCGGGCACGTTGAACGCACAAAGGAGCGCGGTTGGAGTCTTTCGCACGTGGAGGGACGAATTTGGTGGATTCGGTGGCCCTTCGGTAGCAAGCTGTATCCAGTCGGGGAATAGGTTTCCTGGGTTAACGACGTGGATCGAAACTTGGCGTGTGATAGCCTAGGTGGATGTCTAGTTTCCAAAGCGCTTCGGTTGTGTAAGGGTCAATCATTTTGTAACCATAACCGGTAATACCTAGTGATTGATTGGAACTCTTGTGGAGATAACACTCCAAGGACAGGATTAAACCCCATTTGGGGATATAACCTGTATAAAAATCTCGTCTCACTTTACTTTCTGCTATTTACTTTACTGTGAGACAAACCCGGAACACGCGCTAATATCTAGGTGATATCGTAGCAACCATTTCTGAAACTAACGTGATATTTTGAAACAGGGTTAGGGAGATAACATCAATACTCATACTGATTTCAGGGAAATAACACACTCTGCAATATCTTCTTAAAGAAAAGTATTTTTCAAAGAAGAACAAGCCAATTTTTTTAGCCTAATTCACCCCCCCTCTTAGGCATATTTTACACTTCAATTAGTTTTACCCATTTGTCTGGTCTTACAGCAGTTCGCGTTGTACCTTTGCTTTATTCCTTATTCAGCTTGGCTTGACTTCAAGTGGCTCTAGCTGGCAGCCTTGTATTTAATGATCGTCAGAAGTCTTCATATTGTCGCGTTTGAATATTTTTGAATCTGTCCAGCATGGCACGTCCGGTATCAGACAGTCCGATCTCTTCTGTATTTCTGGTACGCAGTCTTGATCGGGGTTCATCTTGCGCTGTCGCTCTGCTGGCCTGTTCTGGTTTCATCCTTTGTCTAATCGGTATTTACTTAAGTATGTTCAATCACCAAAACTATTAATATGAATAATTTAATTCATGATTCTAGCAAGGTAGTAGAGTCATATATATTTCTTCCTCAAGGTCTCAGGTCTCCTTGAAGGAAGGCATTTTTAACATCCATTTGTGATAATTCCCAGCCGTGATTTACGGCCACTAACAGAAGTATTCTTACAGTGTTCATTTTCGCAACGGTTGCGAATGTTTCATGATAATCCATTCTTGTGTTTGTGTATAGCCTTTGGCAACTAGTCTTGATTTGTATCTTAAGAGGTTCCATCACTAATATATTTAATTTTATAAACCCATTTGCAACCCACTGGTTTTTATCTGCAGGTAGGGTACAATTTTCCAAGTTTGATTTTTTTTCTAGTGCATTTAATTCTTCTTCCATCGATATGCACCATATAGGTGATTTAGTTGCTTCTTGCAAAGTTGTTGGTTCAGTTTCTTTAGTGTTATTTAAGAAAGCTTGGTATTTGGAGAACACTCATAGTTTTGGATGGGATATTTAACTCAATTTACTATGAAGTCTTTTATTCGTTCAGGTGGTTTAGTAATTCTTGTTGACCTTCGGTATGTCTGATTGTTAGTATCTTGCGTTAGAGTTACAGGATCTCCCCCTGTCGTAGGTTTCACTGTGCCATGACTTTCTTCTTCTCGTCGAGGTTTTATTGGTGAACTTTCTTTTACAAATGGATTCGGAAGAGGTATTTGTATATTTTCGTAGTTTTCTGATGTTTTATCTGAATAAAATGGTTTATCTTCCATAAATATTGCATCTCTTGAAATATAGAGCTTTTGTGTTTCAGGGTCATAGCATTTGTATCCCTTCTTTTGAGAATATCCGATGAAATTGCTTTGATTGATTTTGGTTCTAGCTTGTTTTGTCTTTTAACATGTACAAAGCATGTACATCCAGATACCCATAGATGTCCGAGGTTTAGTTTTCGTTTAAATAATATTTCTAGCGGGCTTTGTTTTCCAGTTTTACACTTGGAAGTCTGTTGACCAAGTAGGTAGCAGTAAGAATTGCATCTGACCAATATTCTTTTGGTACGTTAATTTGGAGTAGTAAGGATCGAGTAACCTCTAGAAGGTGTCTGTTTTCTTTCAAATACTCCATTTTGTTCAGGAGTATTAATGCATGTAGTTTGATGTATAATTCCCTTTTTTTTAATAATTCTATACAATTATAGTTATGTATTCTGTGCCATTGTCAGATCGGAATATTTTGATGTTTGCTTCATTGATTTTTAATTTGGTTCGAAAACTCTTGAAATTTTGAAAAACCTCAGATTTTTGTTTTAGTAAATAAACCCACGTAATATGAAAAACCATCGATAAATGTGACGGAGTATCAAAACCCTTCTTATGAGTCAATAGGAGCGGGTCCCCAAACATCGTAATGAAGTAAATCAAATATATTATCAGCTTTATTATTAGATAATGAAAAATGAAGTCTCGATTGCTTTATAAATTTGCAAACGTCACAATTATTCGAATTTAGAGAAGACATGGGAAATAGTTTAGACAAAGTTTTGTCGGAAGGATGTCAATCTTTGGTGGAGAATATTATTGGCCGATGGCTGATAGTCGCTTAAGACTTGTGGTATCATATACAGGCCGTTTTTAAGTCCTCCGCTACCAGTTATGTTCCATGTTCTTCGATCTTGAAATGGGTCTGTGAAAAGATTACGTTACAATTTTAAGTCTTGAGTAACTTGTTCAACTGATAGGAGATTTTAGGTAAGATTAGGGAGATAAAAGACATTTGGAATTTCTTTTGAGAAGATTTTAGCGGTTCCAATTCCTTTGATTGGTACCGTGTTTCAGTTGGCAACGGATACATGTTGGTGTTGGGGATATGCTCTCGGAATGCAATTCGAGGATGTAATGAATAGGGCATAGATGTAAACGTGTTATTCACATTTTAATATTTGAATATTGTATTCGAATATTTATTTATGGAATTAATGTTCCTTTATAGGCATATTATTTATTTACCATTAGTTCTTACTTGGCGCGGTAAATAAATAAAATCCAAATATACGAGTTTAGTCACCGATTCTCATGGGATGAGAGAGGGGGCACCGTTTGTAATACCCGAGTCCCGTAAGTTAACCGGCCATTAAATTTGCATACATATTATATGCTTACAAATTATTTGCGATACATTTCTATGTATTTATTGCTAGTAGAAGGACCAATTTAATAAGAAACCCGAATTAGGACTTAAGAGTTTTATATAAGATAAGAGAGTTTCGATAGAGGCTAATTATATGAATATAAGAATTTAAGTTATAGGGCTTCCTAAAAGATGGAGTGTGAAAACTTAACTGATAGGTAACTATTTTAATAATATTATAACGAAAGTTATCGTGACCGTGATCCGTCAGTTCTAACATTTGGTATCAGAGCAATGTTTATTTGATGCATGGACCGAATGAGTTTCGTAATTATCTTTAAGATCGAGTCGCATAATGATCTCGCCTTGTTCGTCGTAGTATGTGTCTCTTATGGTTACCTCATTGGATCATCTCACGATCTTCCGGTTGATGGTGGATCTAAGACCATTAGCACCGTTTTGTGAAAATATGAGATGTCTCCGCATTTTTCATCGGTCGACTCCTCACGAACCTCGAGCGATTGCGATGTACGTAGCTTATGATCATGATAACACACATACGTGTATAATGAATATCATGAACATCAACTACGTAAGATCTATATAGCTTCACTGATGTTGTTAAGAAGCGTGCCACCTTCTCACTTCAAAGGTCTATGATGATGATGCATGTAGCTAGGATAGGATAAGTATTAATAGGATACATGTTGATGTCATTATCTAAGGCTACACGCAAGGACTAAGATAAAGAAGAAAGAAACATTTCACTTGATGATATACCCTCGAAAGCTTTAGAACTCCAATTACGGACTCGAACAAATCGAGCTGAAGTGGGAAGTATAATTTTTACCATGTTATTTATATGTTGTAACATATGATTTATATGTCCTAAGTGTATTAGGTGTAAAAAGTCCCATGAGATTAGATTTTATACAAATCTTACTATGTCGAGAGTTTTGAAGAAAATCTTTTAAAGTCCTTATGATATTTGACTGTTCTTGGAAAATAAGAAATTTGAATCATCGAAGGTATATTTTCTCACCTTAGTTTTATGTTTTGAGTCCTATGTTGACATGTTTTAGGAATCGTTAGGCTAAAAAATTTCATATGTTTAGGGTTTGTGCAAATTTAGTTGCTGAGGGTTCTGAAAATTAGAGTTCTTACGATATCTAAAGTGTTTTTGAAAAACAACGGTGTTTCGATCAAAAAAAATCCTAGAGTTTTGGAGTATTAAAAGTGTTATAATTAGGATACGTGAAAGAGACTTCACGAATTTTGTAAGTTGGGCGAATTATAGTATAAGATGCAACACACTTTAGGAATTTAGAACTTTACGAATTATTGAGAGTAAGGTCACTTCGCGAAGCGTGGATGTGAAATGTTAGTATCACACCTTATATAACTTTGCGAATCAAGATAGAGTTCGTGAATGTGTGATATATTCCACGAATTTAATAAATCACGAATTAGGAACTTTGCAATTAGCTTCACGAATTAAGGAAGATCACAAATCCTATTTCACGAACTATTAGTGAAGTACATGTCACGAATTCTAAGGTTTTAAATAAGTGAATTCGCAAAGTGGGAGATGCCCATGGAGTTCGCGAAGTAAGAATGTAAGGAACTTCACGGGTAGAACTTCACGAATTAAGCTAGTTGACGAACTGTACATGGCGCATAGAACTTCACGAACTAATAACTCGACTTCGCAAATTGGAGAAGGTAGGCTTGGCGAAGTAACTCAGCGAGCTCTATTTGGCGAACACAACTTGACGAATCCAAAACTTGGCGAATTAAGTAAATACTAATAAATAAAATAATACTTCACAAAATATAAGGGATGAATTAGGTTAGCCAACTAATATTTCAACGTAGGGAGTTCGAAAACTTAGACAGTGTAATAATTTAATTAATACACTGACACTATAATTTTATGCCTACGGTCAGGAACTAAGAATTTCACGGAATTACTAGCTATTAATCTACGGACGACAGGTAAGTGGAAATCTCAACTACAATACATAATTTATATGTGCATGAATTATATGTCTACGTGCTTCTGTGATTATACGTTATTTATTTACGATACGTAATGACATGACATGCATATTCACGACATGATCATATGCACGCACGATTAGCATGAATGGCAGGACATGAGAGCGTGCATGATACAAGATCGCCTTAGACCGATGGATATTTGCCGATATTGGCATCTGATGTTGACTCACGGTTGAGTCACGGCTCTTCTATGCTACTATGGTGACTTCTATCTCGCCAATTTCAAGACATGACATGTTCAAGGCAAGACATGATATTTGGGGGAATGCCCTCGTGGCGGAACGTGAAACCTGGAGGGTGCGAGCTGAGGGAATAAGCGACACCGAGGGTATCTCGGGTGTTGGTAACCTCGGAGTGGGCGACCAGCGTGAAACGTCCGCGTGACGTACGAAACCACCTTGGGATTGAAAAGGCGCCTTAGGGTTAGCCTATCAAGTGTGGTACTGTCACTTATATATATATATATATTATATATATATATTCCTAGTGGATTTGAGCTCCATGATGGTGCATAGAAAGATAGCCGCGGGCCCTACATGACAAGATAATACAAGAAAGACATAAGGTCTAGGGAGCATTGGCGCTGATGCCTATGCAATTTAGCACACGTGCATTGCATGCATGATTTTCACTTACTGAGCTTTATAGCTTATTCCACGTATTTATGTGTTGTAGGTTCACGCGATCACGGTACGTGATCATTATGAAGGCGAGGCCCATTTTAAAGCTTTCGGAGGACTTTTGAGGTGGTAGTGTGTACATGGATGCGACCTGAGTGGCGGGCCTATAGGATGAATTTAATATGCATGCGCACTCTACCTTGTATTTAGGATCCTAACACATTTTGTATTGTACAGCATGATTCCTTTATATAAAAGGAAAAATTTTATACGCACTTTCGCATATTCTATTACTCTATTTTAATAGCAGTCACATAAAATAGCAACAAGAATGGGTGGTAAAAGTCAGGGGCGCCACACCGTTGATCTATTATTCTCGTATATTAAATGTGTCCATATGTCTTAGACTTCAGTAGGGTGACTGAATATCGATCATGACTTATTTGTTGACGACTCCTAAATGGTTGTGCCAACTATTCACTTGGGAAGTGGGAGGTCGTAACATTGATATGAGCTGAATCGGGGATTAACTTATATTTGGACACGACTCGTAATCGATTGATCACATGGCTAATTACTCGTTGAGTGTCAATGATTGATTGATTGACTATAGTAGTATACGTGGACCTTAGACCGAAGGGTCATTGACAGGGTTGGCTTCGGGGTCCTAACTTGTCACTAGTTTGCTAGGCCCTCTTTGTTCGAGGAAGAACATGGGTCAGCGGCGACATGCGGTCTTGACAACGAGTGCAACTGCTGGGCTTTGACAGTCATGAGGGATTCGCAACCTCGCAAGTAATCGAGGTATATGTCCTATGTATATTTGGGGACGAGAAATTACGCAATCTCTACAGAGTAATAAACTAACTCACGTGGGACGTGTAGTGTAGTTCAATAATTTCATCGTCACGAATTTGTCATAGTGTCGGGTTAGTGAGTATGACATGTCCATGGCTCTCAGTCAACCAGGACATACGTGAGGGGTCTATATGTAGTACGATGATCTATAGTTGGTTCGTAAAATACGAAGATCGTACTCAACACGGGATCTATTCGGTACCACGGGATTGGCTTAGGTGCTTACCGAATTCTTGGATTCTTCCCTTGCCGGGTTGAGATGAACCAAGAGAGTCGGGCTTAAAAAGGATCACTAGGACAGTATCTGATAAAGAGAGATGTACGATTATTTAACGGTCTTGAAGATGTTAATAAAACGTTAATTATAAGTTCTAGAAACTATATTTACATGGACTTAGATTCCCGTAACGAAACGATGAAGAATGGACCGAAAATAGGGTTCACAGCCACGAGCAAGGCTCGTCACGGCTGTGAAGCCCGCCTGAAAAGTAGCAGAATTCAAAAATTCATATCTCCCAATCTAGATTTCGGATTGAGAACCTCTTTGGTCAGAGTCAAGACTGGTGAGACTTCTTTTTATGGTTAAAATTTCAGGTCCATCGGACTTCATTTACCCCTCAATCAGAGAGAAATACGAAAATGTCGCAAAGCTGTCGAATTTGTCACGGCCATGAAGCCTGCGGCAAGAGGCCGTGAAGCTGGGCCGAAGCTTGGCAAAGCCCTGTCACGGCCATGAAGACCTCTGTAAGAGGCCGGGAAAGTCGCTTTTATGGTCCATTTTGATCCAAATCAAATCCAATTTCATTCCATGTTCTTATGTGAGACATATGGGACATAGTCTAGTCATTTGTTGATTTAATACAAAGGAATCAAACAAGAAATGAGTCATGTAGGACATGATTCAATTCAAAGTCATTTTCAAGGTTGAAAAATGATTTTTATGTTTTAGCATTGTGGAATTTTGTCCATCATTGAATTCCAACTCCATTCTCACTCTAAAATCGTTTTAGAGAGAGTTCAGATCATTTTGGGTTTGTTCTTTGAGAAAAATCGAAGTGTTTTGAGTTTTTAGTAAATCAAACACAGACAAACACATCTTTTCTAAAACATCTTCCCTTCCTCTCTAGCCATCCTTGGGAGGAGGTGGAATTTGGATACGTCCCAGGGTCGGCGTGACGATCTTGCCAAGGCGTTGGAGCTCGAAGAGGTCACGGCGTTGCTAGGAGCGAACTACGACAATCGGGACTGCTAGGCGAGGTGATAGGGATCTTCGCTACGAGGGTAAGGTCCTTACAATCTAACGTGTCATACGTGTTTTCTTTTCTATAACCAAGTGATCCGGGGCTAACCTTACGGGGATCCCCGAAAAAATTTTAAACTTCCGCTGCATCCGGGATGAGATCTCGGGACACCCGGGATTCCCAACACTTGGTTGATATTTGGATATTTGTGGTTTTTAATATTATTAAGATTATATGTCATGTGATCAGTTGAACCAGAATCAACAATCCAATTGTAGACCTTTTTGGTCCAATTGACAATGAGAATTTTGATTATTCCAAGTAATTATGTATTTTGGGGGTACAATTTAAAAAACTCGATACGTATGATTTATGATGTTTAAGTATGTAAAAATATTCGATTAAGTGCTTAACTGTGACTAAATTGTTAAAATAATCGAATTTATGTGATCTTGTGCTTAACTGGAATATTGTTGTGATCACCTGTTATGACGTTTCTCGTATGAATGGAATCTCACTGTGTGCTATATATGGAAAATATATCATGTTGAGTGATATGTGAACTGTCTGTGAGATTGAGCTATTTTAGGAAAGGATATCGATGTGATCACCCGGATATGAATGAGAATGCTATATATGGAAAAGATATTCTGATTAAGTGCTTACATGTGATTGATTTATTTTAGGAAAGAATATCAATGATATATCCGTTTGAGTGCTATCTTATTTGACTTTTGAATCAGTAAATCATAATCTATCTTTCCTTATGCGACTTGGAATTTATATTTTGGAAAGTGATTAATTGATTGGGCTTATATGTGGTAATATGCTGATTGAGTCTATATATGGAATGTGCTGACAAACGGATGAGATTACCTTGGAACGAAAGTAAATCTGTGCTTAACTTTCCTTGTGAAGTGTAGAAGCGATTCTGAGGTCTATATACAAGATAAACACTTCACGCTGAAGGGTACGAAACGAACACACAAGCAAACGAATCCGTTAGAGTGATTGAGCTTTAATCTGCGATTTATTCGTAGTTTGTGTTGAGCCTAAATTTGCGAATCTGTACCCGTGAGCATCCTTTAGCAACACCCTACTCTAAAACCCTTGTCTTCGGACGTGTTGTGTCTTCGGACGTGTTGAGTGCACAAAGGAGCACGAGTGGAGCTTCGCACGTGGAGGGACGAATTTGGTGGATTCGGTGGCCCTTCGGTAGCAAGCTGTTTCCAGTCGGGGAATTGGTTTCCTGGATAAACAACGTGGAACGAAACTTGGCGTGCGACATCCTAGAACGAGGTCTAGTATCCATAGTGCTTCGGTTGTGTACGGGTCAATCATTTTGTACCCATAACCGATAATACCTAGTGATTGATTGGAACTCTTGGGGAGATCACACCGCAAGGACAGGATTAAACCCCATTTTGGGATATAACCTGTATAAAAATCCCGTCTCACTTTACTTTTAGTTATTTACTTTACTGTGAGACAAACACGGAACGCAAGCAAATAACTTGATAATATCGTTGAAACATTTTCTGAAAATAACGTGATATTTTGTGAAACAATGTTAGGGAGATAACGTTGATACTCTTACTTCTTTCAAGGATATAACACACTCAACAATTATCTTCTTAAAGAAAAGTATTTTTCAAAGAAGAACAAGCCAAAATTTTTGTAGCCTAATTCAAACCCCTCCCCCAAGATCTAATGGCTTTTTCGAGTGTTGATGTATTTGAAGAGGGTCAATCCCACTCTAGGCCGCCTCTCTTTGATGGAACGAACTACGCAGTGTGGAAGAATCGTATAATCGAGTTTCTGATCGCTGTCGACTACGATCTTTGGGAGACAATCATCAATGGACCATATGCGGCTAACAAAACCGGTGGAACCCCAAAAGATGCTAAAGATTACACTGCTGATGACAAAAAGGGAATCACGCAAAACGCAAAGGCGAAAAACATGCTCACATGCGCACTCACAGGGGAAGAATACATTCGGGTTAGTTCCTGCTCATCGGCGAAGGCTATGTGGGATATGCTCCAAGTTACGCATGAAGGAACCCAACGAGTTGTACAAGAAAGATTGGCTCTGCTCACTTATCAGTACGAATTGTTCTCAATGGAATCTAACGAGAATATAAGTCAGATGTATGCCAGATTCATGGGAATCATCAACCAAATGTTCTCTCTCGGAAAAAAGGTTCCCGACAGTGAACAAGTCAGAAAGATACTGAGATCACTGCCACGAGAATGGAATGCCAAGGTTACTGCAATCTACGAAGCAAAGCACTTAGTATCTCCGAACTTATTGGATCTCTTATCTCCTACGAAATGATTCAAACGTCAATGAGTGAGAAGTCGCAGAACAAAAATCAGAAGTCCATTGCATTCAAATCCAACCAAAAAGAATCTGATTCTGACGACGAAAAAGAAAGCTTGATGAACGACCTAGCCATGCTTACAAAGAGATTCTAAAGATCCGAACAGAAAAAGAGATTCAAAGGGAACTCCAGCAAATTCCAGAACAAAAATAAGGGAATCTCCACATCCGGGAAGAAAGTTCAGAAGTGATTCCGATGCAACAAACCAGGCCACTATGCACATGAATGCCCTACGATCAACGATGAGAAACCAAGGAAGCAGAAGGCCATGGTGACAGAATCTAACGATTCTGAAATGGAACAAAGCGAGGACGAGGATCGGTTATATGGCTGACGAGGATCAGGTATCTCGTTATTCCTCCATTGAGAAAATTCATATCCTAAACAGTTTATATAACAATGATTATGAAAGTGACTCATCTATATTCAAAAAGCAGAGAGAAAGATTAAGTCACTGAATTCCTTGAATAAGGAACTGATAAAATAGCGAGCTCACCTAGCAAAGGAAAAACATGAGGCTGATATAGAGATCTCACATTTGAAAGGAGAGTTAGCTACTGCTAAGAAAGATGGAATTCCATGTGACTGTGAGAAAACAGAAAAGAAAAACAGTGACTTATCCAGAGATGTCGTAGAACTCAGGAACTCCTCAGATAGAGAAAAACAGAAAGTTGATAGACTCCTTGAGGGTAAGCAGAACCTAGATATGCTGTTAAGTACTCCTAGGAACATTGGTAGGTCAGGGATAGGTTATTCCACTGAAGGAAAGCATACTAAACATTCTGTGCCTAAGCTTAAGTATTTCTGTTGTGGTAGAAATGGTCATTATGCATACAACTGTCCTTTAAAGAAAGTTGATAAAGCTAAGTATGTTTGGAGACCTAAGAAGTCACCTGTAAATGCCACTGTTGTATCTGATTCTAACAGGAGATCACCGTCTATGCAGAATGATATCTCATATGTTAACAGAAGTTATTTCCCCGCTAACATGTTAGGACCCAACAGAAATTGGGTACCTCAGAAGAGTACTTCTTTCTACAAGTACGAAGGAAGAATTCCAGCAAGAAAAGCATGTGGTATCTCGACAGCGGGTGCTTCCGCCACATGATAGGTGATATAGAGGTAATTTTGTGTCGTTAAAGGCGGTTGATGGAGGATACATTCCGTACGCTAACGACGCAAAAGCCAAAATCGTGGGAGTTGGTACTGTTGGTAACAATTTAAATATCACTATAGATAACGTATGGTTTGTTAGGAACTTAGAACATAATTTAATTAGCATTAGTCAATTATGTGATGACGGACATACCGTAGCTTTCGCCAAAGACAAGTGCTTTGTCAAAAAGGATTTTGAGATTGTGTTTAGTGCGTCTAGGCATGGTAACATTTACTGCATCACTCTTGATGATATTGCTAACCAGAACGTCAAGTGTCTAGCAGTTACGCAGATATCACATGGTTATGGCACAGACGGTTGGGACATGCCAACATGGAACTGATGTCTCACATATCATGCAATGAATTGGTGAGAGGTATTCCAGATATAAAAGCCACCAAGGACAGAATTTGCAAAGCGTGCTAAATGGGGAACAGACCAAGACGTCTTTCAAACCTAAGAATGTGATATCTACGTCCAGACCACTGGAACTGCTGCATCTTGACCTTTTTGGTCCGGTACAGGTTATGTCATTGAAAGGTAAACGATATGCCTTTGTTATCGTAGACGACTATACTAGGTACACATGGGTCTTATTTCTTGTGCACAAAAGTGAGGCTTTAGATAACCTTGTGCCACTGATTAAGAAGCTAGAAAATGAGAAAGAGATGAAGGTCCGTAAGATTAGGAGTGATAACCGTCTAGAATTTGATAGCAAATCTTTTGCATCTTTTTGTGATGAAAATGGTTGTAGTCATAATTTTTCAGCCCCTATTACGCCTCAACAAAACGGAGTGGTCGAGAGGAAAAATAGAGTATTACAAGAAATGGCTAGGACTATGCTGAGCGAATGTAATACTCCAAAACATTTTTGAGCCGAAGCTGTTAGTACGGCTTGTTATGTATCGAATAGGATTTTCCTTAGACCGATTATTAAGAGAACTCCCTATGAACTTTGGAACGATAAAACTCCTAACATAGGATACTTCCATGTATTTGGCTGCAAATGTTTCATTTTGAATGATAGGGATAAGAGAGGAAAATTCGATTCCAAGGTAGATGAAGGGATATTCCTAGGTTACAGCATTCATTCCAAAGCTTTTAGAGTGTTTAATAATAGGAAAAGGACTGTTCAAGAATCTGTGCATGTTACATTTGATGAATTTCCTAACGCATATGCTACTGAGGAAGGTATAGTTGTGCCTCATGTACGTATACAGGTCACTGACAAATTAGGAGATGCAATTCCATTGGAACTAGATGATATGTCAGAGGAACCTGAGGCTTCAGACGAACAACAGTGCAGAAAATTCAAACATGCCTCCAGTCAACCCTCTGATCAAGTTATAGGAAATATCACTTCAGGGATCAAAACGAGAGCAACTGCACGAAATGATATTGCTGAGGAATCACATGACGTTCTGTTATCAACCATGGAACCTAAGACCGTGAATGAAGCTCTTGACGATGAATCGTGGGTGATTGCCATGGATGAAGAGCTAGCACAATTCGAAAAGAGCCAAGTGTGGACTCTTGTGAAAAGACCTAACGACAAGTCCATAACAGGCACGAAGTGGGTGTTTTCCAACAACTGGACGAAAAACGGTAATGTAACACGGAACAATGCCAGGTTAGTTGCCAAAGGTTATTCCCAAGAAGAAGGTATAGATTTCAAGAAACCTTTGCACCCGTAGCTCGGCTCGAGTCAATACGCATTTTACTTGCATATGCATCTTTTAAAAGATTCAAGCTTTTTCAAATGGATGTGAAAAGTGCATTTTTAAATGGTTTTATAAATGAGGAAGTTTATGTCGAGCAGCCTCCTGGTTTTGAAAAAGAAGAATTTTCGAATCACGTTTTCAAATTAAACAAAGCTTTATATGGTTTAAAACAGGCCCTTAGGGCATGGCATGAAAGATTGAGTAGATTCTTACTAGACATGGGCTTTACAACAGGAACAATAGATAACACTCTGTTTATAAAATGCGAAGAGAATCACATACTACTTGTGCAGATATACGTTGATGATATCATATTTGGCAGCACTGACATCACTCTTTGCGAGAATTTTTCTAAGTCTATGCAACAGGAATTTGAGATGAGCCTAATGGGAGAACTTACGTACTTCCTTGGATTGCAAACCAAGCAATTGGACACCGGAACATTCATATCTCAATCGAAGTACACGAAGGAACTACTTGAGAAATTCGGAATGGCTGATTCCAAGGTACTTCCCACTCCTATGCATCAGAACGCCAAAATTGACAGTGATGAACAAGGTACACCCTTTGACCAAACTAAGTATAGAGGTATGATCGGAAGTTTGCTCTACCTTACGGCAAGATTCGAGTCCTAGGGAATCTCACTTGACAGCAGTCAAGCGAATACTTAGATATTTGAAAGGAACAATCAATTTTGGAAAGTGGTATCCAAATTCCAAGGAATTTCCATTAATGGGATACTCGGATGCTGATTATGCCGGTTCTAGAGAAGATAGGAAAAGCACTAGTGGTACTTGCCAATTACTAGAGAATTCCCTTGTAACTTGGTCCAGTCGGAAACAAAATGTCGTCGCCCTGTCCACAACCGAAGTAAAATATATGGCCTTAGGAAGTTGTTCTCAGCAAATCCTTTGGATGAAACAGACATTGAGTGATTACGGTTTAAGGTACGACCAAATTCCTATTTTCTGTGATAGTACTAGTGCCATTAGTATCACTAAGAATCCCGTACACCACTCTCGAACTAAGCATATAGAGG
The DNA here is from genome assembly GCA_027422505.1 of Craterostigma plantagineum. Lineage (NCBI taxonomy): Eukaryota > Viridiplantae > Streptophyta > Magnoliopsida > Lamiales > Linderniaceae > Craterostigma > Craterostigma plantagineum. Next base: position 726,128 of record JAPQWV010000233.1, read on the forward strand.
TGAAACATCATTTTATTCGAGATGTTCAGAAAGGGAATATCAGCGTGAACTTCGTAGGAACTAATGATCAGCTGGCTGATATCTTCATGAAACCCCTTATTGAGAGTAGATTTTGTGATATTCGCGACCGATTAGAAATTATTGAACTCAAATAGGAAAGGTGACTAGATAAGTTAGTCCTTAGTATTTCTTTGATCTTATCCTTTAGGATCTCCACGATTTTATTCCTTGACTCTATTAATATTTTTTTTTATTATTCTACGTTCCTTATCTGTCTTATTTCTTTTCATTCATGAGGAGAATATTTTCTCTCTAAATAGATTTCCTTCGAGATTTAAGTCAAAATCTATTTTCACCCAAAATTTTCCTTGAACTCTGATCTTAAATGCTTATTCCCTTACTTAATTTCCGCTAGATACCCTATTACCTTCAGTATATTCCATTTAACGGGCAGTTTTTTTTCTACCAAGTATCTTGAAATTCAATTGAAATCCCTTCCTTATCTGCCACATGTCTTGTCGAGATCACATCTCTAAATAACTTCCTTCCATCCTTATGCAAGAAACCTTCCGCCTTTACAGTCAATCGCTTTCTTTCTTCCTCAATTCATTCAAACCCTAAGTTCCTCACTTCAAAACTTCCTTCTACAATCCTTCGATCTCAACCATGTGAAAACTAAAGGCGCTGGATCTCGGATCTCCCTCTGACAAAAAGCATAAGGCTGTTCTGACAAAGTCCCCTCTCTCTCCAAAAGCCACTCGCTCCAAATCAGCAAGTAGCTCTAAACCTAAGAAATCTCCTATGAAACCGAAGAAGAAAGCGAAGATCATCAAAACTCCTACTCCATCTCCTGCCTCTGCTCATGATCAGCCTGCATCTCCAGAAAAATCTGCCCCACTCGAGAATCTGCCTCTCCAGAAAAATCTATTTCTGTTCAAATCGAGTCACCTCCACGAGATTTCAGTCGTGATACCGAAAAGCAAGTGCTGTTCAACCCTGATAATCTGGAAGAAATCACCGATGAAGTAAGATTCCTGACTAGTACTGCCAAGGAACTCTATGAAAACTTCAGAAGCGGCAAGTTGCACGAGGAAGGAGCGTCAACTTTGACGAGCTGGCTGAGAGCCAAGTGGCAATGTGGCTGACTGAGTACGGATGGGAAAATTTCTTGAGAATCGACAAGCCTGTGTATGTGGAGGCAGTGAAGCTATTCTATGCAAATCTCACTTTCGTTGAAGACGGAACTGAGATCTCTGTGCAGTCATATGTGCTTGGAAAGAAACTCGAAAGGAACACTGCGAAGGTGAATGAGATGCTGGGAGTGGAAAACGAAGGGCTCTGTCACTTCGATTTTGCCCATTGGTGTACGTCTGAGGTAGCCCTACGCGATTGCGTGAAAGCCCTCTGGAATTCCCCTTATAAGCCTAAGTTCTCTGAAGGAGAAGCATTAGACAAAGTTCCCGTCGAACTGTTCTTTCTATACAAAGTTCTGCATTTTACGCTCTGGAGCGCACGCGTTGGCAGTGGAGGCCATTCCACAACAATGAACAACATGAGCATGCTAACTCTCTATTGATGTTCCAGAATAGGCCGCTGAATCTAGGATACTTTGTTCTTAAGTACATGGTATATGCCATTAAGAGCTCAGACAAGGAACTTCCATATGGAATGCTGCTTACGCATATGTTTGAATTCGAGGAAATCACCTTGCCGAAAGCTTGGGAAGATGAATCAAAGCATGCCGTAGATCTGGTCACACTGAAGCGTGTTGGTATACGCTATGATGAGCGACGAGGCTGGTTCAAGACAAGGGATCTGAAAACCCCTTCAAAAAGTCTGACCAAGAAGAAAAGGGATTATGAGAGCGACGATGAGCAGGGAACGATAGCCGATCTGAAAAGAAGTATCAAGGGCCTTAAGGATGAGAACCGTAAGAAGTTCAAAGATGTCTCATGGAACTTCAAAAAGGTTAAAAAGTATCTGAAGGAGATCTCCACGGCTCTGGATATCGCTGAATCCTCATCTGCCTCACCTGATAGCGATTCCAGTTCTTAGAACTTCATTTCCTAGTGATCTCCTAGCCTTAGTATGCTTAGTTCCCGTCTATGTCTAGTACTAGCTCTTTACTTTGTTGGTTTTGGGTTTGAAGGTCGTGGTTGGTTGCAGGTTTAGGTAGGTTGGTGGTGTTTGTGTCCCTCCTTTTTGATGCTGAAGGGGGAGATGTTTGCGCAATTAATGCCGTATTTTGGAATGCTATAATATAATCATTTGCTTTTATATGCCTGTGTCTTAATCTCTTTGTCCTTGAGTTTGTGATTTGTTAAGGATTAAGGAATTCCGCACATACACAGGGGGGGCATGCTTTAGAATTTGATAAATTAATCTGCTCCGATCATATCGAGTGTACTCATATGCTTAAGATAGGGATTGTCATCATCAAAAAAGGGAGATTGTAGACCTTTTTGGTCCAAATGACTATGAGAGTTTTGATTATTCCAAGTAATTATGTATTATGGTGGGTACAATTTAGAAAACTCGATATGTATGATTTATGATGTTTAAGTATGTAAAAATATTCAATTAAGTGCTTAACTGTGATTAAATTGTTAAAATAATCAAATTTGTGTGATCTTGTGCTTAACTGGAATATTGTTGTGATCACCTGTTATGAACGTTCTCGTATGAATGGAATCTCACTGTGCGCTATATATGGAAAATATATCATGTTGAGTGATATGTGAACTGTCTGTGAGATTGAGTTATTTTAGAAAAAATATCGATGTGATCACCCTGATATGAATGAGAATGCTATATATGGAAAAGATATTCTGATTAAGTGCTTACATGTGATTGATTTATTTTAGGAAAGAATATCAATGATATATCCGTTTGAGTGCTATCTTATTTGACTTCTAAATCAGTAAATCATAATCTATCTTTCCTTATGCGACTTGGAATTTATATTTTGAAAAGTGATTAATTGATTGGGCTTATATGTGGTAATATGCTGATTGAGTCTATATATGGAATGTGCTGACAAACGGATGGGATTACCTTGGAATGAAAGTAATCTGTGGTATTTATGGTAAATGATCATGTTTGACCGTTGAGCTTAATTGGATTGTTCTTGGCATGATTCTTTGAGCTAATGCACGTGATTATTGAGCTTTCTCTTGTATATTATGTGCTTAACTTTCCTTGTGAAGTGTAGAAGCGATTCTGAGGTCTATATACAATATAAACACTTCACGCTGAAGGGTACAAAACGAAGACACAAGCAAACGAATCTGTTAGAGTGATTGAACTCTAATATGCGATTTATTCGTAGTTTGTGTTGAGCCTAAATTTGCGAATCTGTCCCGTGAGCATCCTTTAGCAACACGCTACTCTAAAACCCTTGTCTTCGGACGCGTTGTGTCTTCGGACGTGTTGAGTGCACAAAGGAGCACGAGTGGATCTTCGCACGTGGAGGGATGAATTTGGTGGATTCGGTGGCCCTTCGGTAGCAAGCTGTTTCCAGTCAGGGAATTGGTTTCCTGGGTAAACAACGTGGAACGAAACTTGGCGTGCGACAGCCTAGAACGAGGTCTAGTATCCATAGTGCTTCGGTTGTGTACGGGTCAATCATTTTGTACCCATAACCGAAAATACCTAGTGATTGATTGGAACTCTTGGGGAGATCACACCCCAAGGACAGGATTAAACCCCATTTGGGGATATAACCTGTATAAAAATCCCGTCTCACTTTACTTTCAGTTATTTACTTTACTGTGAGACAAACCCGGAACGCAAGCAAATAACTTGATAATATCGTTGAAACGTTTTCTGAAAATAACGTGATATTTTGTGAAACAGGGTTAGGGAGATAACGTTGATACTCTTACTTTTCAGGGATATAACACACTCCGCAATTGTCCTCCCCGCGATGGTGGTGAAGACGGAGCTCAGTGATGGCATGTTTGTGCCTATAAGAATTTGGGTATGAAAGCTTGAATCTATACCGCCGTTGTTTATCTCTGTCATTCGAAAGAAAAATGACAGATTCTCTAATGTTACCGATTTCGAATGGAGGTGATTTTGAGCGTGCGGAATTGTTTGATCATTGCTCTGATACCATGTTGATTTTCTTGGTATATAGTATAAAGGTTTTGTTTTGATAGTATTTCTTAATTTATCTTTTGCAGTACATAGTGTGCCTTTTATACAAGGGCTTGACTAATCTATATAAAGTATATAGCCATTGTAAATCATATCATAATATTGGTTGATTGATCTTGATTAATTGCTTGATCTTTGCCATTTGAATCATCTTCCTTTGATTCAGTTTTCCTTCTTTATAATCCAACAATAATCTTTTTGCTTTGTTTTGCTCTGATTTTGTAAAATTGAGATGTTACCATACCGCAACTCAAATATTGGGTGCCATTATATCAGACAACCGAATACGATCCTTAAATCTGCGGAATAATACATATATGACCAGATGTTGTGTCTAATTGCGAATGCACCCCCATAACATTTAGAGGCCTATAAATAGGTCCTGTCTGAAGCGAGAAAAGGTCATTCAAACACACCGTAATATTAGACATAAGTACACTCTCAATCTTATTCACGGTGCAAGAAATTCTTGAATTTCCAAGTAATTTGATGGAATTTCGAAACGTCGTGCTACGAGATCGAAGCAAAGAAGTCGTCGTCGTAAACCGAAAGCACAGACAAACTCGTGGACATACCAACTTTCGGAAAGGGTGTTCAACACGTGAATCGACTTTCCCAAAGCATAGTTCTAGCTGAAATCCTGCAACTGATGACTAGACATCGACAACACCGAACTCTTAATACTTATTCGAAAGACATTATTCTAAAAGCTTGAGAAAGATTATAATGCATGATGTCCTTGTGAAATGTGAATCACTGATTTTACAATATTCACTCTTTTATGGTCGAATAGAGGTGCCATTACGCTAGCGGCGCACGGACTGGCTCGCCCCGCCAAAATGGCAGGGCGGGCTTAGCGGAGCGCCCGAGGGATGCAGCTTTGGCGGGCCTGGGCGGGGTTAGCCCACGACTATTGTAATTATACAATATATTATATGGAAAATATATATTAAATTAATAGTTAATGATTCATTGATTATAATATAAATTAATACATAATTAATGGCATGCTTATATATAATTTATTAATAAGTACCATAATTAATTAAGAATTACTAGTAAATTAAAATTTCAAGATTAAATAAATAAAAACTAGTTTTTTTCAAGGCGCACGAGCCTCGGCGGGCCTCAATTTCTAAGGCATGCCTCGCCGTCCCGCCTCGCCAGCCTATTCCGACAGAACACATGCCTATTTATGATTTTTTCTCATAGCAAGCATAATTTGGGTATTTTTAATTAAATAAACATAAATAAACATAAACAAAATAAACAGAATTTCAAACTTACTAATAAAATAGGGACTTTCGTAATCCCAGATTACGAGTTACGTAACTCTTAATCTAGGATTACGAGTTACTATCCGTGCTGGCGCGTGCGTCTTACGTGGAGTAACTCGTAATCCCAGAATACGAGTTACGTAACTCGTAATCTGGGATTATGAGTTAGATCTGGTTTTGAATAAAACCCTACAGCGCGAAGAAGACGAGCCGACGACGACAGAAATCGACGACGACGACGAAGCACACGACGAGTCGCTGCCCCGCCGCCAGCAGCCTACCGACCCCACTGCGCCGCCGGCTGCCACGACGAAGCACCCACCGCGAACGCAGACCCGCCGCCTGCCGAGCCCCACTGCGCCGCCGCCCCGCCCTGCCCCACTGCCTCGCCGCCCCGCCCTGCCCCACTGCCCCGCCGCCCTCTCTGTCCCACTGCCCGGCCACCCCGAGACGCTGCCCCGCCACCCCGTCACAACACATTGTCCCGCCGCCCGCCGACAACCACTGCCCCGCCGTCCGGTCCTTCAAATTTTATAATAGACCAGTAACCTTTTTTTGGCTTAAAGGACGCCCTTAGTCTCCAAGGGCAATCAGTCGTGTGATCACATTGAACACTCCAACGTGTACTGCTACTCTCGTTGACGTTGTACTCGCGTCTCGCAACCCTGATCGAAAAATCGTCGACGGCACGTTGTAAGTGTTTCTTAGTTTGAAAAATCATACCTCGACAAAACATAGAGTTTTCTCTGTCATAAAACTCCCTGTAACCACCGTAGTCGTCACCACCAGAAGGTGGCATTTGGTACGTTTGGAAAAATGGGACGGGCTGAAACAGCATAGGAGCAGCAGAGTCCAGCGGAGTGGTATCATCTGGGGCATCATCATCGTTGTTCTCCTCGTCGTCGTCGTCGTTGGGATCGGGTAACTCGGACAGTGGATCCTCATCCGCTTCTGAATCACTAACATCGACGTCTTCCTCGGGTTCAGGCACGAAGTCTAGCACGGGTTCTGACAGTGATTCTGGCATATTTAATGGAACACCAAGCGTCGGCATCTCCAGAGAAACATTGCTGAACCCTGCCGTAACTGAGACAATGTCGGGAAAATCCGGACATGTATAACTCGAAGAACCAACTTCAAAATTCCGATGAGGGTCTTCGTTCAAATCAAAGTTTGAATTTTCAACTATTTCAACAAAAACCTCAACACAATTGTTCTCTGAGTCGGGATGTATGAAAAATTGTAGATCGTTGTCGTTGGAGATTTGAAAAAGCTGATGAAAGTGGCGGGAATGTTGAAAGTTGGTGATACGAGTTAAATAACTCGTAACTCAGAAATACGAGTTAAGGTAACTCGTAATCTGGTTATTCACGTAACTCGTAACACCAGATTACGAGTTACGAGAATTATGCCCGACACTTGCATGGCCATGCAAGTTGGTCGGGCCCCCAGTAACTCGTATCTTCAGAATACGAGTTACTATGTCGTATCCTGGGGTTACGAGATACGATGCCATGTAAGCTGCCATGTCAGGGTCAGCGAGTCAATGGGCCGGTCCCAGTAAATCGTACTCCCAAAATACGAGTTAGTAACTCGTATCCTGAGGGTACGAGTTACTCTTGCAACGTCAGGTCAGCGAGTCAGCGGGGCAAAGTAACTCGTACTCTCAGAATACGAGTTACTAACTCGTATTCTGGGAGTACGAAAATACCTATTATATTAATACTTTGGCTTTTCGGTTTATTTTGTAATGATTCTTTTTTTTTAATATTTAATTAAAAATACCCATAATTTGATAACAAAAATTGGGAAAAATCATCCCATGATATGTCTCAATACATAGCAGTTTAACCACACCACACGATATTCTTTCTTTCTATACATGATCGACTTTTGCAATTATTTTCAAGATATGACACAAGAATTTGGATTCTCCTCAGCACTGTAGACGCGGTAGTACTGCGTGTAATGAGGATTGTAATTCTTGTAAAGCTTCACAAGCTCAGCAATCTGTTCACTATCCGACTTCTTCTTACTATCTTCTTCTTTCTTCTTACCAGCGTCTTCCTTTTTCTTACCTTCGTCTTCTTTCTTCTTTTCGGGTTCTTTCGCGGGCCCTAAAGTTAGTATCTCTGTGTGCGGCCATGATTTTCTTAGCTTGCTTACAACCTCGACTGGGTCGATATCGCCTATTACAGTTAGTTTCATGTCCTTCATGTCCATAGAAAGAGACTCTACACCTTCATTATGTGAAAGAACGACGGAAATTATTGATATAATATTGTTAGTACTTTTAGAACTGTGTCAAATATCAATTTGCCTAAGTTACAGTTATTTTATTACCGCAGATGCTAGAGACTGCCTTCATTGCCTTTTGCTTCTCTTTGCTCTCATGGAAATGTACCTTCAACACCACTTTCTGCAAATTTCCACAAAAAGATCCTATTTATATATAGGATATATATTTATAAACTCAACCTCAACCAAGGAATATGTTGACCGTAGTATAATATATCTATCTATATATGTATTTATATCAATTCTGACCTTGGACATTTCAGAACATTAGATCTTGTTCTTTGAAGCAAGACTTTAGAGAGAGAGAGAGAGAGAGAGAGAGAGAGAGAATGAAATGGTTGAACTTGGAAGAGTTGCAGATATTCATTTATTGAAAATAATAGGTACAATCGTTGGGTGGTGGATTTGAATGAAGCATGATAGAAATCGAAGTCCACGGCGCATGAAATTGGACTTGGCCTTTGCAGAGTCATTCAATGAGATTATCATTTATATTAAATCTTAATGATTTTTTGTGGGGAAAAGTTGGAAGTGACACTTGTATACACAAGAGGGAGAAATCGATTAGATAAGTTGGCCACTTCATGTTTAGTATTATTTAATATGATACCACTTGACTCTTATTCAAAAGAATATTAATTCCCCATGTATGACATCATTTATTCGGACAATAACTAAAATGGGCCCTGCCCGTACATAAGTGATTTATATACTCTTTTTCAAACAAATGTACATATAATAGATAGTATGTATAATATATATATATATATATAATAAATATATATATATATATATATATAGAGCTGCAAACGGGCCGGCGGGGCGGGCCGGCCCGTTTACCCGCCAAAGCCCGCCAACTGGCGGGGCGGGCTCGGGTAAGCCCGCCTTCTGGCGGGCCTAAGAAAGGGAGGCCCGCCCCGCCCCTTGGGCGGGCTGCGGGCCTGGCGGGCTTAGCCCGCCAAAAATTAAAAAAAAAATAAAAAGAGAAAAAAATTTAAAAAAAGGGGAAAACAATTTTAAAAAAAGATTTTTATTTGGAAAGTATTTGTAATTTAATCATAACTATGTAATAATAATTTATTTATTTTATTAAACTAAATTAAACTCAATTCCAATTAAAATTATAATTACAAAATATAAAAAATCTATATAAGTTATTTATAGATATATTAAATAATATAAAAAAATTAATTTTTTTATTTGGGCGGGCCTGCCCGCGGCCCGCCAGGCCCGCCCCGCCAAAGCCCGCGGCCCGCGCGGGCTTACCCGCCCAGGCCCGCCTTCAGGCGGGCCTAAAATTTCGCAGCCCGCCCCGCCACTTTGGCGGGGCGGGGCGGGCCGGCCCGCGGGCTTTGTGCTTTTTTGACAGCTCTATATATATAGTATAGGTACAATCGAATATTATTATGCCATTATGTGGTTGTGTGAATGGAAAAGTTTTTGGATAGTGGAACCCATCGTTGACTTGAATATATGTTTGAGTATGGATTAACTAATTGTAATTCTCATTCGTACAAGTTTCGTAACGTGTTTGTTTTAGGGTAAACTTATAAATTTGGTTCACTAAGTGTCTTGCTCTTTAAAAGAAAAAATTCAAATCACTACTGTATTTGAGAATTGACAAGTCCCTTCCCTAACTTTATATATCGTAACAAATTAGGGTCTCCGATCATTTTCCGTCAAGGAAAATTGAAATTACTAAGTCATTGTATACCACGCCAGCAGTCAAGTACGATTTTCGAATGGTTTGGTCAGAAATTATTGGAAGCTGGCATTTATTCTCGCATATTATAAAGATAGTGATATATTGTAATCGCGACCTAGATCAAGAAACATTATACATTGTGACCCAAATTTATAATTTCTCGTTCTTTTACCTTCTTGTACAATAAAATTATTAATACTTACGCAACTAATACATGAAATTATTACTAGGTGAAAGTATGAATTTACAACTTTATACCCAAACTCATGGATGTCTAAGTATATATTAACACTTTTAGTCATATCCAACCGAAAAAATCATTCTCAAATTCAAATTGCAGTCAAATATAAAATAAATCTTCTCGAACCAATAAACTAATTCTCAAACTCAAAGGAATGACCTCATATTGTTCTCTTTCACACCATCTTTCACAACTTTCTATACTCCTATATATTTTACAAGTATTTAAAACAATAATTAACTAACATATATAAAATACAAGAAATTAATAATAAGATATAAGAAAGTATTACTAAAACTAAAGCTTAGATGTATAGAAATTGTTTATTTGTTAAATTTATAACCATAACTATTGATGTGTCCAATTTCGTTTTGTATATTACTATTTTTATTTCAGTGTTTTAATAATTTATGACAAACCAAACGAACTATACAGAATTTCAAACATCAAACGCAATTTTTTTAGTCCAAATGACAATTTGAGTTTCAATCAGGAGGGAAAAAAAGGCGCAAAATCTCATTCTGAGTTTCTGTTTTGCGTATGATTGGAGTTTTTTTCTTTTTGTATTGGTTTTAGGGTACGATACAAAGGCGACATTATCTGAATTTTCCTCCTATTACTGATATATGTCCAATTACTATGTATTTGGATAGACACGTATATTACAAAGGCTCTATGCGTGTGAATGTCAGGATTTCTAATTAAATTATTCTCCACCACGAATCTTGTCAACGAGCAGTCAAGCACAAAGTTAGTTCAATATGAAATTTTACAAATATTGGATGAAATGAAACTTTGAATTATTGCAGGCAGTAAGGACTAAGGAGAATAAATAGTACCGTATTTTTCTGGCAAAGGACAAATTATTGCGGGATTAGGGATAATCAAGAACAGAGAGTCGTTGACTTTAAAGGGAATAATTGAATTTTTTTTTGGAAGAATATAATAATTGAAATTATTGCAAAAAGGGTACGTATTTCGCTGGCAAGGACAGTTCGTGGGCTACTGTTACCGATGATAGCGTCAGCAATAATACAACACGAAATCTTACAGTTTGATACATTTTATTTGGGCAAAAGCCTAAAATAGTCCCCGATGTTTACTATGTGAATCAATTTAGTCCCCGATGTTTCGCGGGGACCAATTTAGTCCCCGATGTTATCGAAATGAACCAAATTGGTCACTCCGTCAGTCCGAGCGTCAATTTAGACGGGTATGCTATTTGTGACTGCCGTCGCTAAATGAAAAAGTTAAAAAAATGATAAATTAAGTATTAAAAACGAGTGGAAAATCCAAAAAAAGGATAAAAAATTCAAAAAAAAACAAGAGAATATTACTAATAAATTAACTAAAAATATAAATAATAATAAAAATAAAATAAAAACTAAAATTAAAATATATGATAAATTAAACATTAAAAATGAGGAAAAAATCCAAAAAAGGAAAAAAAATTCAAAAAATAGAGTAAAACGTTGTCTCGCTATCGCTATAGTATAATTACCATGCCAAGGTATCAGATACAATAATTCCATTGAAAAAAAAAAAATCAAAGTCGTTATCATTTTCTTTCGTTATCTTGAATTACTCGGCAAACGAAAAAAAAGATGCTTCTTTAGGTCGTAGCAGAAAAAAGTCTAACGGAATTTGTTGTAATATAACTACCAATGGTATCGTATCGGTTCCTATCCTATTGTGATAAACCCATGCCATACAAGTCGTAAACCCTCTTCTCCCCAAATTCCAATTAAATGTAGTATGAAGCAAATTTAAAATTCAACAATTGTAGTGGAATGATCTTGACCCCTAGGGCCGTTCGGTTAAAAGAGTTGTATAAAAGTCCAGCATAATTTTTTCAGAACAAGCCCAAGAAAATTTTGTTTTAGCATGATAAAACAGTTTATTTATTCTGTGCCTCTAATCTACTATCGAGCTGAAAGAGTAATCGCGGGCTCGAATTACAAAACCAAACATTAAATAAGATAATATATCTATGTTATATGGGCTTATGGGTGACACCAAAGAGGCCCCTAATCATTTCGTTAACTGTGACATCACAAGACCACACAAACAACGAAAGTCAATGAGTTCAAGTGAGGGCGATCGAACTCATGAACCCCACTCTTAAAATACCTATCGGGAACACAGTGTATATTTTTTCACATATTACTACGAAATAATATATCTATATCTCCGGTGAGTATGAATCACCTTTCTTTTCATGTTTTCGAGTTTCGACTCGACGTGTATTGAACTAGTATGCACTAACTCTAGAATGCTTCGGAGTGATTGAATGAATTTTCAGACTCGTCAGTCGTCAAGGTTCTATTTATAGCTTTCCAAAGGTTACTGGGTCAATCTGCGTAGCTCTAACTGTTAGGCTATTCTGACACCTCCTGACCTTTTGTTTTTGACCATGGTCATTTCGCGAATAGGCACAACTTTCGGCCTATTCTGCCTACAATTGACCGTTTGACCAGGGACCACAGTGCGAATAGTCGCAACCTTTGGGCCCAATGATCATGGCATTTTCCCAGCCCAACGGTTCGAAACCGACCGTGTGGGCGGCTCCATTCGCTGAACCGAAGCGACCCCGCGAACCCCAACGGGTCAAGCCACGTCACCTAACCCAGTCACTGCCCAGTCAGTGCCACGTCGCCTATCATTCCTACATGTCATCGCCACGTCACAAGGACGCTCGCATCACTTCCACGTGGAGCTCTATCTAGCCGTATCACCGGTGCCACGTCATCGGGGCATAATTTTAAGTCCCGGTTTGGGCTTGCGGGCTCGCGCGTATGGGCTCAGGCTCACGCGTGTGGGCCGTTCGTGGGCTTGCGCGTGTGGACTCTTGAGCCCATCTACTTGGGCTCACCTTTTGTTCGATAAACATTAAGGTGTAATCATATATAAATGGGAGAAATTTTTCGGGACATTTGACACCCACTTTTACATGCTATTAATCCACTTTATAAGTTATTGGGCCGACTTAAATAATTAATTTCGCATTCACCCCGATATCGGTTTAAGCGTATTAAGATTCGTTAAATTCCTCTCGAAACATACATTCATAATCTTTCAACTATTTCTCGTTTCGGTGACCGACGGCTTCTCGATTTAATTACATTTTTCAGCTTTTATTAGTGAGTTAATTACTCACACTTTGGCCCAAGGCCCGTTTGGACTTAAAACTGACATATATTCCTTGCACGTTGCACTTTAATCTAAAAAGAGAATCTTTTGGTACTAGTTGAGTTGATGCAATAATATATGTAAAAAAAAAACCGTTATTTTCATTATATGGAGATAACATGTCATTTACAGAAACACACAAATAGAGAGTGCAAACCAGACTAGCCCTAATATGGACACTCAAATCAATTATCGTACTTCCACACATAGAGACTGTGAGTATTTTCACACACAGAGACAAATGACAACACATATTGTGCATTTCATTTTGCCGTCAGTTAACTTTTATAATTTACATAGATATTGGATAAATTCATCATTGCAGTAATTAATATTAACATTAACTTAGCTTTATCATCGATTATATATATATATATATATGTGTGTGTGTGCGTGTGTGTGTACAATGATTATGGAAGTCTTTGAATCTTGGCCGTGGACGACGCTACTGTAACTGTTGGATATCTTCGATTTTTCTTTAGGAGGAGGAGTAACAATTATCGCTGGCTTACGATTTTCGTCTATATCGGTCCCATAAGGTGGCGTATGAACATGAACCGTAGAAGCTTTTATTAATTGGTGCTGCTTCGATTTTTTCGTTACCAAAGAGATAACCTAAAGAGCTTTGGCCACCACCATGGCTTCCACCTCTTCGCATCATATTCATTTTCTTCTGGAGAGAGAGAGAGAGAGAGAGGGAGAGAGAGAGAGAGAGAGAGAGAGATGAACTGTTATGCTCAATAATGATCATATGAGGAAAGATTGATTTGATATATATGCACAATTATTGGGAAAAAAATAAATAGAACTATTTAAGTTGCATGTCGATGATATGTCTCCAACTATTGATTATAACTGTTCATCCATTACTTCAATTAACATTAACAATTAGGTTTATTTGGTAAGAGTTAAGGAAGAAAAGCATCCTATATACGTTGAATTATGTCATAATCAAACACTTGCATATATAGCACTGGAAATGAAAGCAATATATCTTTCGTAACTTAAATTCAAAAAAAGATGTGCGTAGCAATGAACGGCTGCTTATTATAATTAGATATATAATATAATAAGTATTAAGGATAAATTGAGTTGATATATATCCCAATATTTAAGGCTTTTCAGTGTTAGTGCACTAAGTGTTTTTCAATTCTAGTTGGTACTCTAACCGTCAATCAAGGTTCTGAAAACCGGACAGGACCGGTCGGTTTTGCCGGTTTCCGGTCCGATTACGGTACGGTCTAAACTTTAGTTTAGAAAAAAAGAGAAAAACAGAAAATAAATTTGGAGAACTTTTAGAGTGGTCTAGTGGTAAATTGTGCCTTATTATTTAAGTCGGCTAGGGTTCGAATCTGTTGTAGCACCTCATATTTTTAGTTCTTTTATGTAATTCATGAACCATATATTGTATGTTTATTTATTTTTGACCCCAAATTTTATAGATTTAATTTATGTAGCCCATGGTATAATTAATTTCTAACCACCAACACAATTTATTTTATTTAATTTCGACCCTCAATTTTATAAAATTCTACTACAGAAAAAATTACTAAATAAACATGTATAATAATCTGTTATGGTTGATTCAATAATAAAATATATATTAATTATATTTAAAGATACCATTTTGATTCCGGTTCTACACCTTAAACCACTAAAATTATCCAACGGTTCAAAAACCCGGTTACAGAACCATGCTGTCAATACATACTCCGGTGACCCTAAAAGACCAAAATTTCAAGTGTTGGAAAACCCCACCAAAACATAGTTGCCTATTGGAAAAGACCGAAATGCCCTCAAAATGTAGGACATTTCTATCTGATCGTACTTTATTCCGCATCGAGGACACATTTGAGCTCTTAAATTCAAACCACATTACCGTTGGGTTTGTCCAATTTGAACGCTTCCGAATAGTCGTCCATCTTCGAGCTCAGATGTTTTTTTGTGGAAAAATTTTAGGGCAAAAGCATTTTCTCGACACAACCATTTTAACTTTTGATTGTGAGGGCATTTTGTCTTTTTCATACCCCCGATAGCAACTAATGGCTCCACTCCAACACCTAAGAATCCTGATTTTAGTCTTTTAGGGTCACAAGATATGATTCGTCGTAAGTTAGGGGTATCATCTGCAATGAAATAAAAGGCTCTAGACACCAAAAAGACTTTTCATGGGTACCAATTGGAAATTTCCCGATATATTTTTTCCAAACTGATAATAATGTGGAATTATTAAATTCATATACCTACATATCAGCTCCATATATCGTTGAGTTACACCGCTCCAATCCAGTGGATAAGCAAGCATATTCACAATGAATTAACAATAATGACATCACATTACGTTAAACAACTTAAAGCTGATCTATGACAACTTGATTAGCAATATACCCTCAAAAAAGTGAATTCATCAATAGTTAACATAAGGCAATTAAATTAGAGGTAGCACAGAGTTTGATGGGAAGTGAACAATTGTGATCTGTGTGGCAAAAATATCATGTGAGTTGCATAGAGCTTTGAGTGGGCTTGATTATGTATGCATAGGGTTGCAAACTAATAGAATCGAATAGCATGATATTCTATTTAATTCGGTTAACATGTCGAATATTCTTATTCGTATCCGATTAGTATTCGTATCTTTATTCCGATTCGAATGTGATATTCGAAAGTATTCGAAAATATCCGACCAGTTCCTATTTGGAAGGATGTAATTTCTTAACGGCGGCAGTTTCCACTCCTGCTAATAGTTTAGCCTTCGGATTCGACTGTAAATTTTTTTCTTTATAAAATATGTGATAGAAAGCAGATTATAATTTAAAATTCCCAAGCATATAATTGATTTCATTATCAATATATCTTACAAAACCGCATTCAATCCAAAACGATCGATAAACGAGACATGGAGATCAACCGATTATTGTCTCCTTGCTTCCGGAAATTACGCTTGCAAAATGACATCAACCGATTCTTCTTCCACCTATAAGAGAATTAAGAGATTAATACCAAATTGACTGAAATCCATCATCTTTTCAGTCCACATAAAATTCAATCAGCACATGATAAAAAATATCCGAATAAAAAATACAAAAAGAACTTACAAATGTCATAATCGGCTTAGTGATTCCGTGAAGTTGTCGAACCCAATCTGCTCCACATATCAAGACTTGTACCATATCGGATGATAACTTAGAGCGGTAAGGATCTAAAACTCGCGTCCCGCACTAAATGTAGCCTCAGACGCCACCATGCTAATGGGAATAGCTAAAACATCACGAGCCAATTTTGACAAAACTTTAAATTTCAACTCTTGCGATTTCCACCAAGCCAACGCATCAAACTCGGATCCAACGTCCCCATCAGGGCTTCTAAAGACCCCTTCCCCTAAGTAAATATCTAATTCTGATTTAATCGGGCCATCAACCTCAACCGTGTTCAAATACTCATCGAACAAAGATAAGCCGAAAGGTATGTGCTTTCCTTTAGACATGGAACTCGTAGCAAGAGAACTCGTATCAGGCACGGAAGATGAACATTTACGAGATATCATACTATCATCTTGGACATATTCAAAGTAAAGATCATACAATGCACCACGAACCTTCAATATATTTGCACGGGCATCAACATCGGGGTATATCTTGTTGAAAGCAAATTCAACTAACCTCATTTTAAACCGAGGATCAAGTATGGCTCCAATAGCCATCAAAAGGTTGCATCTGCCCCAATATTAATCAAACTTCTGTTTCATCTTGCGAATCATTCCTCTAATGAACTCATTATGGTGGCTCTCTTTCTCATTTAGCACATGCGCAACTCTCCAAATAACAGCAAGAAAAACGTTAGAGGTAGGATAAATGGTACCCGATATCACACGAGTAACTCCATAAAATACTCCTAGAATGTCCACGACATCCTTGACTTTATCCCAATCTTCTGAAGTAGGACAACAAATATACAAAGGTTCTCTTTGTGCAAAGATAGGAAATGCATCCTTAACCTTCATGGCTTCAACCAACATCTCGTAAGTTGAATTCCAACGAGTAGGACAATCTATGATTAACCTTTTCACCGGAATTCCCAAATGATGTATGATATCAGAAAATATCTCAATCGAGACTCTGACTGATTAATGAATCGCACACTATCTTTAACGTCTTCAATAATGCATTTAATTTAGAAAGACCATCTTGAACGATAAGGTTTAGAATGTGTGCGGTACACCTCACATGGAATAACTTACCATTTAATGGCAAGTTACGACTCTTGGAAAAAGTTTCTTTGGCAATTCGAATTGCGGAATCGTTGTTTGAAGCATTATCCACCGAAATGGTAAAGACCTTTTGTTCGATGCCCAAATCTTTCGTGCACTTCATAAGCCCATCAAAGATATGAACACCTAACAAATAATGATATAAATAGTTGTTAATAATTAGTGAAAAAAATAATATGTTTAAGAATAACATTACCGGTGTGTGGAGGTGGGAGAGGCATAAAACTAAGAATCAGTTTTTGGAGTTTCCATTGCGAGTCAACAAAGTGTACGGTGACACACATATAAGAGATCTTTTGCACTTTCGACTTCCAAATATCGGTGGTCAATGAAATCTTATTGATGCTTTTCAACATCAAATGTAACTTCTTCTTCTCAATCTCATACACACTAACCACATCACTCTTTGCCGTGGTGCGAGAGATCTTCTCAAATTGTGGAAGATTGACTTTGAACATAAACGTAAAACCATAGTTTTCCACGACATTGAATGGTTGCTCATGCATTAGAATCCAATGGGCAATAGCTTCTCTTTGCTTCATATGATCATATCTCCCACTAGATAAAGGGTTCAACTCAAATTAAGATTTTACCGGTTGTAATTGCAAAGTTGCTTGCTTGTCCGTATGAAGTTTCTTTTGAAGAGACCTCCTCAAATGATTCCAAAGATGAGTTGTTGTGGCGCTAGTTGGCTTACAGAGGAGGCCCTTGCAATGTTGGCATTGATATTTCTTAGTTCCATTGCTTAAAGTCACTTCAACGAAATCGACGTAATCTCTCGATATTTTCTTCCACTTTCTCTTTTGGAGGTGACTCGCATCATCATCATTTTCACCTTCCTTGTCTTCGCCAGTTTCATCTTCCACATCTACATCTTGAGTTTCGGGACCATCGTCATCTTCAATACTACAACCCCCATCATTTGCCTCTGCTCTCGGACTTAATACCTTTCATTACACGTTTTTAGTAATTAAAAATCAGAAAATAGAAATAAGTACTCATGTGGAAATAATTTATAGTCAATTGTATACGTATTTTCACATACAGTATAAAATATTACCTCGTGAATTTCCTCGGTTTGTGCAATGTCATCTCCTTGAACTGCTTCCTCTATTGCATTTGAAGAATCCATATATTCCAAACCAATGCCTTTGAATCAATACATTCACAATAGTTTACCCATATCATATTGAACACAAACAAGAGACATTACACTAATTATACATATCCTCAACACAAGAACGAAACCCTTCAAATAATACACACGTCCTTCAAAACATCAAGATTTCAATTTGACAATATTTTTGAAGATAATTTCGAACTAATACAAAGCAGAGTTCTCTAGAAATACCTCACTATCGCAGAAAATAGCAGTGGCGTGGTTGAACCACGGTGGCTGGCGAGTGCAAGTCTACTAGTGGCGTCGATGTGTGCGGGTTCGATGATGGCTGTTGGCGAAGGCGAGAGCTGCTATGGATTTCTAAGTTTGTGAACTGTGACTTGTGAGTGCTATCTTTGAATTGTGATTTGTGACGTGAGCTGAGTAAGGGTTTTTTAATTTTGATGGGCTTGTTGATTTTTGGGCTATAATATTTCTATTGGGCTTTATATTCTAAAGTCTAAACATTCTTCACGGGCTATTGAATTACAATTACTTATAATATATTAAAATGTATAAATATATATTACATTATACGATCGAATAATTCGTTTAATATTCGAATCGAGTATAGTGATTTCGTATTCGTATTCGGATAGTTCTCGAATTAAAAAAAAAAAATTCTTATTCGGATTCGTATTCTAAATATTCGAATTCGAATCTTAAAATTTCGAATCGAATCGCGAATCGAACCAAAAAAGTTCGATTCGTTCGCAACCCAATGTATGCATAATAGGCTCAATGTTACTAGAAAAAAGTACTTAGTTCCTGCAAGAGATGGATTCCCAAATATACGTATATCTTATGCATTTGTTGATGTAACCACAAATTGTTGTTCAGCCCACACGTTCATAAAAGACCAACGAAGATCCATTTCGATCTATTTTTTCGAAATAAAAGCCATCACGATGAAAGTCTAGAAATCAAAATCTACAATTCAAGCAACTGTTAAGAAATCAAGAATCTAAATATTCTGATTACCTAACAAGTTTCTGTGAGTAAAAATACTAAACTTAAACTAATAAAGGACTAATCGGTAGCGACCAATCGATGTAACCGGTACAGACCAACCGAATATAACAAACCGAACTCACCACTGGTGATTTACTAAAGACAAAGTATTGAAGCTATCCACCGATGAAGACCAACCGAAGTTATCTACCGTCTTCATCAACCGGTATCTACTGAAGAGAACTATCGGAGCATAATACCCATAAACTTTAATACGGATTTAAAATGTAATTAATCTGGTAAATATCTTAATTAGTGGTAAAATTCGAATGGGCCCAAATGAAGAACTTGGTCAATTAGTATTCGACTCAAATGATCTTGATCCAACTCAATAGAATTTAATAAATAAAATAGACCAAATTAGTATTAGAGCCCAAATAAATTTATTTAAAGACCCAAGTCGAATTTTAGTGTTGGCCCAAAATAATATAGTACCTGAGTGAATTAGTTCAAATTAATGGGAATTCAATAATTAATAAATATTAGAATGGCAAGGCCCAAGTAGCTTTGGCCCAAATGTTCAGAGATAAGGATATTCATTAATAATAAAGTTACTTAAGTCATAGGGAAAATGATATTATCCCATTAATAATAAACTTGTTCCATTAATTGTGTTCTAGAAGAGTAACATCTATCCTATTATAACGTGTATATACGAACAATTATTGGTAAGAGAAACCCTCATTTTAACTCATAAGGGATTTCAAACTGAAAGTGTTGAAGCCAAGAAATTACCCAAAATAATGGTATTGGAATAAATGAAATATAGGCTATACTTGAATTATTCGTGACCGATATGTTATTATAGTAATAGGATTCCCTAGGTTAAAGGAAAATGTCGACACCTACTACCACCATTATGTCTAACTTTCACAAGGATCCAAATAGTCATACTTACTCCATAATTGGGCATGCTAAGAGACAAAACTTCATAAGACTAAGCTAACCCAAAACGAAAAGAGGGAGAGAAAGCAAGGTAGAAGAGGAAGATATTTTCATAACTCTACCAAGATCAACTCGGTTAATTAGCAAATCCAAGAATCAGACGTGAGCTAAGTAAGAATCTCATCTTCATCAACGTAATTCCCTTATGCTTAGTATGTTTTATACTTTACTTGATTACTCTGATGCTTATGTGAAGTTTCGAGAATGATAGAGATAGTTAAGAACTTAGTCTCTGGGATTCAATTCCATAATCATAATAGGTAGTCAACGAGTGTTAGTAATTTTCGGATACTTAGAGTTCTTGAAGGTTTTGAAATTTTGGAGGTTGTTCATGTTAAGTTTAAAGAGATTTTTGAAAGGTCCTAGTTATGATTTCCGAGTTGGTATGAAACCCTTAAGAATTTAATGAGTTTTGGATGATATTTACCGTTTTTTTAGGGTAAAAAAAAACGGGAGGACAGGTAGGTGAAACTCACCTACGGCACGTAAACGTTATATGAATTTTATGTGATATTTATGTGCTCGTGTGATTATGTGAATTTGATGAATTATGCGATTTCGTGAATTATGTGCTTCACATGTACTTAATATTTTTGCACGTTATTTGCATGTTGTTTGCACTACACTTGCATATCATGTCAGTGTGGGGGGGTTGAGTACCATGTGGAACCGTAACGTTTGGGATGTCGATGAGTGGTACCAGTGTAGGTTATTGCGTCGAGTAAAGGGGAAAATTCGGGTGAGTGCCACTCTAACGAGACTTGAGTTGGCCGCCCGAGCTTTGGGTGCGTGCCAACTCTAACGTGACCTGAGCTGGCCGCCCGAGCATAGGAGGTGTCGAGTGATGGGATGTGTTACGACAGTATAGGACATTTCTAGTATAGGGCGACTCTAACGAGACCTGGTAGCTTACCCGCTCTAACGAGACCTGAGCGGGATATGCGACTCTAACGAGACTTGAGTAGCCACCCACTTTAACGAGACCTGAATAGGATATTCCATTCTAACGTGACCAGAGTGGGAACCGATTCTAACGAGACTGAGTGGATATTGGAAATGTACTTAGTGTCGAGTAGTGAGATGTGTTGAGACGTGTCTGTGTTGAGATGAGTAGAGACGAGTTGAGCGTGCATTTGTGAGGTGTTTTGGGAATGAGGTTGAGCGCACGTTGCGTACATACATGTTTCACCTACTGGGCAAGGAGCTCAGTTTACGTGTTGTAGGTACATCCGAGTCCGGCGCTGATACGCGTCGCGACTAGGCGGGCTGATGGCGGTGACCCAGAGACTTTTGAGGGCAGGGCGGTACATGGATGCGACATGTGGATGGATGTTACGATTTTAATATTTTGATATTTTAGGGTTACGGCTTGTGTAAAAATACGACTATATAGACGATGTTTATTTTAATATATTTTATTTAGAAAAAGTTTTAATTAGACGGGTCTTCCGCGACTCACGTTGCGAAAATTCGCCAGAATATTTAATAGAAATGAGGGTCGTTACACAGACTGATGAGCTCTAATGACAATGCCATCAGACAAGTATAGATCTGTTTGTCTAAAAAGACAAGAATCGGTTAAGGATAAACTGATATTCAGACAAGACAAATCTGATATAAACCTAAGACTGATTCAAATATATTTCAAGTCAGTCTTAGGGTACGGCTTTAAACACACATAAGCATTTAATTCAAGGCTGCACGAAGAATTGTAGATGTAACACCCGTAAAATTTAATTACGCGATTTACAACATAATTAGCGGTGAAAATGTTTAGTAAGAAATTTCGTTGGATTAACTAAATAAAGAGGCTAGGACTTTCGGTGAAATATCGTTTATAACACATGATTATTCGGAGCTTGATGGGTAATATGATGCGTTCATACTTTTATGCCTTTAAGTGACTTATGTGTTTAGGTGAATGCATGGTATATGTGTTATTTGTATCTATATGATTATGTGCTAGGTGATTTATAATTTTCTATACGTGCTACCTGAATTATGACGTATGTGGAAATATTAGGACTTAGGAGAATTTTGGTAACATTTTAATATAGGTGAGACTTTAGAAATCTCGGTGAAAATGAACTTATAGTATAAAATAAGTTTCGGCCGATTGTAGCGAGGATAGAGACTCGGATGAGGTCATGTGAGAAGTTTAATTTTTTGGTATAATAAGATCTTAACATTAAAGTAATACACGAGAATTAGTTCGGCCGATAGCAATAGATAAGAAATTGAAAGTTCAGCAATAATTTCACCGAGCAAAAGTGAAATCGGACAACTTTAATATAATAACCCTTAGGAAAGTAATTTCAGCCTATTAGAAGGTATGTACTGAGTTTCGCCGATCAAATAAATAACAAATAAGGTTTTGAATCGGGCGATTATGGCATCATTTTTGGATAACCAACTTGAAGCTAAAATCGGTCGATTTCGGTATAGGAAATCGGACAACACATAAAACTAAATTAAACCAATCATAACTCATGTAGACTCAGCAAGATAGAATGGTGTAATTAAAGAAGAGGTTGCTTAGTTTAGGAGGCAAATTTGTCACCTCCTTGTCATTTCACTCACACTTTCCTAAGTACCTTACCTTAATATATATCTACTAAAACATAAACTAAAAACCCTTGAAGTAAAAACGTAATAGAAAGAACTCCACACCTAAGGAACAAACACGGTTAATTTATACCACACACAGCAAATCGGACTTCACATCTTAGGTAAGTATAGATCATATTTATAGTATTTAATTTTATTATGGCTTATGTATTATCATGTTTTTATGAGCTTAGACATAGGAAAATTCGAGTATAATATATGTTAAAAACCCTAATTTCTGAAATTTAACTTGATGCTAACATGGTTGTAGATTTGTAGAGGTTCACGTTTGCAAATTTATAAAGTTGAATTATTTTAAATTAGGAGGAACAACATGCAACTAGATGAAGTTTTAAGAGTATGAAGTTTGAAATATTTACTTAGAAGATTTACGGGAAGGTTGAACATAAGTGGGATTCGAGTGAAAGGAAATCTTGGCACTCAAGTAACTCTCGATGCCTTCAGTAAGATGAACTTTCGAGCAATTAAGTGAGTATTGATACTTATTAATTCATATGTACTTGAGGATGAACTTCATATTTAGGGTATTGGAAATAGTATTTTTAATCATACTCATGAATAGTGTAAATTTTGAGAGCCTTTCGATGTAGGAGGCAACTTGTGATCGAATCGAGGAACTTACACGAATTTCCTTGCAACCTAAGGGTGGTAATTTTAAGTAAGTTGAATCGAGCGATTATAGTCCAAATGTTTAACTAACCAATTGAAAACTAATCGGGCGATTTGAGGTTATTAGGATTCGCCGTACTACATAAAATATTAATTTATTAGGGGATCGGACGAATGTGACAAATGATTCATCTCGGCGAAAGTGAATTATGGTATTAGACAAATCGGCCGATTCGATAATTAATAGAACTCGTCGAAACCCAGCCTTGGGCTTGACGAATCGGGCGATTCCAAGGAACTACAATCGGGCGAAATCATGATTAACGAACCATGCCTTATGCAATCGGGCGATTCTTTAAACATACGATATTAATATTTGATCGAAACCCAAACCTCAATGACCTAAGTTAGACTATTAGTCGAAACTTAGGGTTTTTACCCAATTAGTATAGTCGAACCAAATCAATTCAGTCTGGCTATCTAATTTAAATAGGACACTGATATTTTAATATTTCTGTCTAAGGGTCGTACAATAGGAAATTCATGACGCAGTAAGTACACCTAGCTCGGACAACAGGTAAGTGGGAACTTCAACTACAACACATAAATGTATTATATGCGATTGATTTATGTGACTATCTGCTTCAGTGCTTTATGTGATATGAATTATTTGTGACGTGTCAATGCATGGTTAGTAAAGTAATTTACTTTATTGCATGGCATTTTCATATGCACGCACGTTTCATTTGGGGGATTTCGAGGTGTGAGCGTGCACCGTGTCTATCGCCTGAGAGCTATGATATTTGCCGATATAGGCATCTGATGTCGACTCACAGTTGAGTCAGGGCTACTTCTATGGCACCATGACGGCGTGGTGCGTCGCGGTTATATTATATAGATATTTGGGTTGCGGCCCTGTTTATTTATTTGGGCAAATGCCCTGTTGGCGGTAGGGGGTGACCTGGAGGGTGCGACCTGAGGGAATAAGCAACACAGGGGGTAACCCTGATGTAGGCAACCTCGGCGTGGGCTACCAGCGTGAGCGATCGCCTGGCAGAGGGGACGACCTGGGAAACGGCGACCTAGGGGAAACGTGATCCTAGCGTAAGCCACCCGGCGTGGGTCACTGCCATATTTATCCATATTGGATTTGAGCTCATTTATGGTGCATAGTAAGATTAGTCGAGGGCCATGAGTGAAAGTAGTACGAGTATTAAATGCATTGGCGCGGATGCCTTTGCGGGGTTATTGGGCACTTGTATAGCATGCATCGTTCCTACTTACTGAGCTTTATAGCTCATTCCCTATAATTATGTGTTGTAGGTACGACAGAGTCGGACGTCGAGAAACGTCACGACTAAGGCAGGCTGACGGCGGTACTCCATGGTCTTTTGAGGGCAAGGTTGTACATGGATGACGATCTGTGGAGCGGCGTTAGGGAGTTTTGTTACTGTGAATTTGGTGCTTCGGCCTTTTTATAATTACGACGATGTAGGTTATGTTTTGTTGTAATATATCATAATTTTAGGAAAAGGTTTTTGATAGACGGGTCTTCTGCGACTAACGTTGAGAAAATCCGCCACTAATCTTAGATAGAAAATGAGGGGTGTTACAGTAGACCGGTTGTCTTAGCCATTTTGATGATAGCGCGTCACAGGCCAACCGATGCTCAGAATCAAGAAACAAATCCATTCGGTTGCTGAGCAAAGTCTTTTCAGATGACCGGCTATATTTTCAAGACTCAAGTATAAATAGCCCAGACTCAAGAAGAGAAGATAACTTTTGTAACACCCAGGGCCGATGAGGGCGGGGAGTGATCACCAGTGCCAGAGAGGGGCACGGATAAGGAGCGGATCCTGGCAGTCTTCTAGGCGGAGGGATACATGAATGAACCAATCCCACACCCGAATGAGAAGGATCTGAGAATGACAGTGTATGGGCTTGTCAAGTTTTAAGAGAATTGATTGCGCTACTCATATCACCAAATGTGCACCTTCCTTTTCGGGAGTCCATCCATAATAACTTCAAAGTTAAGCGTGCTTGACTTGGAGTAGCACTAGGATGAATGACCCCATGGGAAGTAGCTCAGGGTGCGTGCAGTACGAAGCACGCTGAAAGGCTAGTGGTGATACAGTGGGGTCAAACAATCAATGAAGTGCATTGGGTCCAACCCCACATGTCCCGAGAGTGGGCTGTTTCAACTTTCGATTATTCTCAAGAGTAAAAATCTCCAATCAAAATCACGTTTTTGAAAGTTCACTTCACCACAAAGAAAGATAATAGTCTTTGAGTGAGGTATTGTGATTGTAATTCAACGGACTTTTAAAAGCTGTTGAAGTAGGCGGATTGTCTTAGCACGACTACCTAATGAGTCACTAGAATAGCTAAGTAGGGCTTAGCAGATAGGTTACACGAGTGTACTATTGAAACTGAAGTTCTAGTGATCCTTCCCTGCGAAGAAGAAGATGAGACGTAGGAGAGTTAACTTTGAACTTCCAGAATCAATCACCTTGTCCATCACACACATATAGCACACTCACACACAAGTCAGTTCACCAACCGGTTGGTCACCTTATTCCACACAGAATCGGTTGCTCGATACGGCAGTCAGCTAACGCTTGTACCGACCAAAATATCATAAAAGAGCCCAAGTGTTTATTCACCCGCTCTAAATACGTTAATCGATCCTAACACATTCTTTTATAGAACATTAATTTATTCAAGTTGATATCAATTGAGTGAGAAATTTACTAGCTATTATTTTCAGGGCCGGATTTGGGCCTGTGCATCCAGGCCTACTGCACAGGACCACAAATCCGGCTTAGTGTAACAGAGGGTCACACACTCATATAAATTTAGTAATAGGGCCACATTGTTTATTAACTCAAAATGGGCTGTATTTTTAGAAAAATATAAATTAACAAAATAGGCCAAGCTTTTCTCAATAAGGCCACATAAAGAAAAAAAAATCTTACATGAGCCCTAATATTTTGGGCCAACAGAAGGGCCTCCAAAAATGAAAAAACGCCCTGGATATTATATTTAAATATAATATAATAACAAAGTAAAAAGTCGAGGAATCTTGGAGTGTCTTAGGAGTTGAGTTGAGTGTTAATAGCCTTGTACGCAACAGTTATAATTTATGTGTCTTATGACTTGAGTGTCTTGTATTTATCGTCCTCTTTAATCATATACTAAACCAAACATATAATCAATTGGAGATAAGATCGAAATACGTAAGCAACCTCGTGTACGTAATTATTGGATCTTGTGTCGGCCGTGCACATTGCTCAATGAATAACACCCAACAACGTAAATATTGGTGACATATGATTGCATTTTCTACTATGGTGTGCAATCTGAATTATTGAGTCCCTTAAGCGTATATTTCAAAAACTTATTTTTCTCTTTCTTTTTCCGGTTCAAAGCGTAACATCATTTGCTATTATTCAAAAAAGTTAATCGTAGAATTACTACGATAAGCAGAACTCAATTGTCCGAAAATAAATAATCAGAAGAATACCAAACAAACATAAGCAGGTAAAGATTTATATCATCGTCATCATCTCATCATCAGTATTGAGATTTCTTCCTCGGTGAAGCCAAATACTGAGCTGAGGAAACTATAGAATGAAAAGCTTTGGAAGCTATCCATATTTTGATTTGTCCTCTTTGGGGGATTTGCCTTCTCTTCTTTAAGCTCTTGTCGAAGATTGACGAAGAGATATTATTTACCTTCGAATCATAACTAGTCCTCATCTTCTTGCTTTGTTTCTCTTCTCTTTTCTTTTTTTTCCCTGAAAACTTTGAGTAAACCCTTTTCCTTCTTTCGTTGTGTGATGTGATGAATGAGATGATCCAATGAGGTTTTGTTTATATAGGATTGTTTTGTAAGGATTAGGACAATGAGAAAAAGAAAAAAAAAATATGAATTGTTTGGACATGACAGCTAGATTCGATTGACACTGAGTTGTAATGTTTCTGAGCTAAAGGCAATTATTTAGTTACAACGAACAATGAAGGGATATTCATCTTGGACGAGGGGACACGCATGAAATGTTATTATTATATGTATGATGCAATTTCATATTAGCGCACATGGTCTCTCTCTCTCTCTCTCTCTCTCTCTCTCTCTCTCTCTCTCTCTCTCTCTCTCTCTCTCTCTCTCTCTATCTTATCTATCTCTATCTCTCTCTCTCTCTCATTTACATTATATTCAAATTATTGTGTATCGGTTTCATACAATTATTGCCTTCCAAATCTCTAAGATAATAATTCGATCAGTACCAACTGTAGAAGTGGAAAAATACAAATAATAAAATAATAATGTGGTCGCCCGATTGTTGCATATAGATTAATGTGTATATAATATGCCCGTGTCCGTGTCCTGAACAAAATGTACCAAACAATCTAAATGTCTGTCCTACCTAGCTAGTAGATCTTTTTTATTTAGATATTCGATTTTGTCACCAATTTGGGGTGAACGAATCTTTTTATGTTTGGAATATTTCATTCTCATGGTGGTAAAACAATTCACGGTTATACAACAAAATCAAAAATGACTTCTAGACAATATCAATTAGTGTCCGTACGTGCCCAAACACTCATTAGTTTAATATTGTTGTATTATATCTCAATTAAAGTTGATTTTTCTGCAAAATATTATTAAATGGACAAATATCTAAATTTCGATATTTGTCCTGACCCCAAGGTTAGGAAGCATTTGGTTTACCTTTATTTTTAATTTCATAGAAACTACAAAAAGTCCAATGTTAAAAAGGCTCAATAGTTATGAAGTTAAAATGAATTCATGTTCCATGAATTCGAATCCACTTGAACTCCTTAATTGTAATAGATTAACTTGACTTAGAGAAATAGATCTTAATTATAATAGTTTGACTTGACTTCGGACAAAACAAATAGACCAGTGAGTTAATTTGGCGGGAAATGGACACCGATGTTTAAATTCGCTCCATCAGAGTTCATCTGTGACTCCATGACATTCATATATGTCGAGATTTCCGCCACTCCCAAAATTTCTAATTCGCTATAGTTTCGTGTATATGTGATCTGAAGATAGAAAGATCCGCTCTTGAATGAACAAATATGAAAACGTTAGAAAACACGAAAAACATGGCAAGACTTATGGTGTGTTTGATTTGGCGAGGAAAAGAAGGAGATAAAAAAAGTTGTTTTTTGTTTGGATGATAAAATGAGGAAAAGACAATAAAGGAAAACTTAAATTAAGTTTAAAGTTTAAACCTTTGAAAAAATTAATTTCTTCACCAGACAGTAAGGAAAAGGAAAGGAAACTAATGAAAACCATTTTCTCACTGCTTTCCTCGATGCAGACACAGCCTTAACGTAGTTCGGCTCTAACTTTGAACCGACGTCCACAATCGAACAGATAAGTTTTATTGATTCCACGAATTAGAATTAAATACTACAACTTCCTCCCATATTCTTGTTATTACACTCAACCCTAATATCTCCCGATAAAATTTACAAGCTTTCTAACTTAGCTAGTCAACAACTAGTACATAGTATTTACAGATGTGAAGATGTAACTTCTTGATTGTGTAGGAGCCTCAAATCCGGGTTGTTCTAAGCAAGAGGGACCCTTGTGTTGATTAGAGCTGTCAATTTTAATATTATTTAATTTAATTTCAAATTTTATTTACTAATAGTTTTTTAAGAATTAAAATATTTATTAAAAATTACATAAACACATGGCATTAATGAATTAGTCTAATTAATGAATTATTAATTAAATTATTTAAATATTTTAATATTTATTATCCATTTAGTATATGTTATACATCTTGATATATTCAAGAAAATCGTTATTCAAAATGGATTGGTTATATCTAGTCCCAAAATGGTTTTGTTTCAAACTAAAATTTGTTTTTTAGGTCATAATATTGAAAAGGGAAATATTATCCAATTAATAGAAGTATTGAGTTTGCATCAAAATTTTCAGATCAAATTTTAGATAAAACTCAGCTTCAAAGATTTTTAGGAAGTTTAAATTATATTTCTCCCTATTACAAAAATCTTGCTATTGATACATCTATTCTATACGATAGACTTAAAAAAATTCCTTGTTAGTGGACAAATAGTCACACGGAAGCAGTTAAAAAATTAAAAATAAGGTTACTCATTTACCTTGTCTAATGCTTGCTAATTCCAATTGGCAAAAGGTTATTGAAACCGATGCCTCTGATTTAGGATATGGAGGAATTTTAAAACAAATCTCTCCAGAAGATAAGAAAGAATATTTAGTTAGATTCCATTCGGGGAAATGGAATAATGCTCAGAAAAATTATGCTACTATAGCTAGAGAAGTACTTGCTATAGTCAAATGTGTTCTTAAGTTTCAGGATGATTTATATAATCAAAAGTTTTTAATAAAAACTGATTGCCAAGCTGCAAAATTTATGTTTCAAAAAGATTTTAAACATGATGTTTCCAAGCAAATGTTTGCGAGATGGCAGGCTCATTTAGCTCCATTTGATTTCGAAATAATTTATAAAAAAGGAAGTGATAATAGCCTTCCAGATTTTCTTACCCGAGAATTTATTCAATGAACAATTTTGCAGGTATGTCCCAATATGGGAAAAACTATCCCTCTAATAGAGGTGGTAGAGGTGGCAAGCCTATTGCTCAACATGGCAATAGAAAATTATTCAGAGAAAATCTCTCTTCATCTTCGAGCAACATGAGTGCTCAAGATCAGCAGATATACAAAGAATTCCTTAAATATAAGGAACAAAAGACTCAAGAAGGTACGACTTCTTATGCTAAAATTGTAGCAGATGACGAAATTGAAGATCAAGATTTTATTTATGAGCAAAATCCTCATAAAGAAGTTATACTTCTCTTAAGTGAAAATGATTTAAAATGGAAAGATCAACCATGGACCTTAATGCAAAGGTATTTGGATACAGCATCATATGCTGGAGGATATTATAAGAATAGGATGAACTACGAAAATATTCTTAAGTTCACAGAATCATGTGAATTTGATCACTTTGTTACTGGAAAATCAGAAAGTTTATAACTTCAGCAAGATCATTATTAAAAGGATTATATCTCCTGAATCATGGGCTATTCACCCAATGAAGGATAAGGAATATTTCCATCCGGAATTAAAGGTTCCAGTTAAATTTAATTACTGGGATTATATCCAAGCTTTTCATAGAGTTTTCTTATATGAAAACGTCAAAAGGAAACATTCTTGGTGGATCAAGATTTGTGCTGATGTTTACAAGCAGGAAATTCCTACTTGGTTTTATAATTGGTGGTTATCATACGGAGCCACAGTTAATATTCTTAAAGAACCATTCTCAGGATTATATACTGAGTGGGTTAAAGTTTCGCCGACTCTAATAGAAGCCCAACATAATAATAAATGGATTGAAGGAATGGCTTCAATGCATTTTTATATTGAATACAGCATTCCATGGATTTGGAAATGGGCTCCTGAAGTTGGTCATAACCAACAAAATATACCCTGTTTATGGAGAACATTTTATACAAAGTTCTGGAAGAAAATGATCCGAATAGACGGACAAGGGGAATTTGAAGGACAACAAACCATTGATAAAATCAAAGAAAAGGTTGCTTATTATAAAGAACAAATTGAAAAAAAGGCAGCAAAGAGAATCTCCTAGCCCATTTGAAGTCCTTTCTAGAAGATTAAATATTCAGAAAGGAAATTTGTCTAAAGAACAAATTTTGGTTGAATATATGGAAGAAATAAAGAAAGATATCGGAACGAATTTTGGTATTGATATTTCCGATGTGTCTATGGGGACTTCATCAAAAGATGAAGACTTCTGCCAAGCAGGAGAAGCTCAAGACCCCTTTGAAGATGACGACTTATTATCATTTGAAGATGCTATCGATAATATCACTAAAGAAACTTTCAGAAAGATGAAAGAAAAGGTCAAAGAATGACGCGGCATCCACTAGGCGGCTAAAAATTTGGCATGGCGACATAATTTCCTACTTTTATAAAGTAAATGGCCGACAAGAGGAATCAAGAACAAGAACAAGATGGAGGCAAGCTGGAATCATATTTCTTATCTTTTGTCTTTTTACTTTTTGTGTGTCTTTAAATATGGCTTTTCGCCATAAGTTATGGACGCAGTCTTTACTTTCCACTCTTGTACTCTCTCCCTCTTTGTAAGATACGTTGAAGAAATAAAAGCTCTGGTTTTGCATCTACTTCTTCTCTTTCAAGTAAGTTTTTATCTTTTTTATTATTTTGTTTAATCAAGCCTTAATGGAAGGCTAAACCTTAACGTTAAACTACACCAAGATGCCTTAATACTTTAATCATGGTTTTATATCATATATATATACATATATTAATATGATGTAATATTTTTCTTTATAAAAAACTTTTAAAAATCGATTGAAAGAATTAAATTTTGAATAAAGGTTATAATAAAATTTGATTTTGATTAATTCTGTGTCGGCTCTTGGCTAGCCCGTGTTGCCGCAGTAAAGGCGTTTGAAGGGTAAGGCTGTTACCGATTGAATTAATTAAATGAAGACTTTATTATGTAAAACTCCTTGTATTCGAGGATTTAATTCTAGCAATCACAAAATTATTTTCGTTTTTTCCTTTTTGAAGAATGGTATAAAGGCTGGAATACCTTGGGTCCGAACGGGATTAGACTGTTTACAGTTTAATAACTGGACTAATAGGTTTAACAACGCCACGTACCATTATTCATCTTTTATTTTGATGTTTGGTATATCGGATGAACTGCCTTCAAACGAGACACCGATCATGGTATGAAAGTGTGACTACCTTTGGTTCAAAGTGAGTTAAACTGTTTCTCAGTTTAATCACTAGACCCAATAGGTTTTGTTTGACTAAGTACCATTATCATGGTTTGTTAGGTGGATATTGCCACGTACCGTCATCACCTTTTTGTAAAGTTTTTATTTTTGATAAAAAGATCCCCCTCCGTATGGTATATATATTTATATATATAATTACTTTAGTTGGCGGGCTAGCCCACCCCTCCCATCCAGAGCCCGCAGTCCGCGCGGGTGGACCTAAAAATTGCAGCCCGCCCCGCCTGGACAGGATTGACAGCTCTGGTGTTGATCATTGATGATATTGTGTTCTACAAGGTATCATTGATAACTGAATTGAACGAGTCATATCGTTTACATATAGCCATAGTTATCATTTCCTAAAGACTTCGTCATTTATATTTTGAACCATGGAATAATATCGAATCAAGATTAAAGTTTGTTATGGTCCGTTTGGATTCCGAATTTCGATTTGAAATCCAAATTTTCCCAAAATCTTCCGTTTGGCAATCGAGCGGATTTGGATTTGGATTTCGTCCAAATCCGAGGTTGCTTATTATTTGTTGGATTTGAAATTCATTGTCAACTAGTGTGATTTGGAAATCCAAAGTTGAGCCCGTAATGAATTTCATAAATAATAATTATAGTAATAGTAATAAATAATAACGTTAAAATAATATAATAAAAAATAAAAATAAAATAATAATTAGGGGCTGAACGATGAGCCGAGCTAACTCGCGAGCTCGATGAGCCGGCCGAGCTCGTTACGGGCTCGCGAATGAGTTGGCTCGAGCTCGAGCTCACTCGTGGGTCTCGAAAGTTTTTTTGTTTTATGATTTATTATTTATATTTTATTTTTGTACTTTTAAGAAAAATTTAGTAGTCAAATTCGACGATCTTTTCGAGCTCGAACTTCATTTTGAATTTCGAAAATTCGAAAGCCCAACATTTTGCCAAACAATTGATTTGAATTTAAAATTACGATTTTGAATTTCATAAGTTAAAATCATCTGATTCCGTTCAACTAGACGATTCAAATGCACTCTTAGTTCATTTATATGTGTTCAATGCAACCCATATAGCAATATCGTAACGAAAACAGAATCCCATTTTATTACGATATGCTACAACGGACACTGACAAGAGTTCAAAGCCCACATGCCTATCAATTAGAGAATTAAGATATTCAAACAAAATCCGCAATTTTAAATAGTCCTCTGTAAAATAAAATTCCAATCATCGATAAACCTGTAATTTCCTGTCACGGGTTTTCTTTAACTAAAACAATCCAACGATGTACTTTGAAACTAATTAAATGGTTATAATAATTTCAAAAGTAATTGAAGTTTTGATACAATTTTAAATGTTATTACCCTACAGAAAGAGTAATACTAACACCATGATGAAGAAAAAAGAAACTGATTATTTAATATTATAAATGAATAGTAAATGACACCAGCTCAGCTGATCAGCCTCAATGTATAAACATTTATAAAACCGAATCAGATAAAACTCAAAACAGTTTATCTTCCTTTAGTCTAAAAAGAATTCTAGTGGTTGAAGGGGAAAAAACCAACTCTTGTTCGTACTTGGTCTAATAGTCAATGTATCCCCACAGTTTCTTATTGTAATGTAAACAAAGAACATAATTGTTGAGATTCCAGCTGCAATCGACTCGCAACTGATCAGTGAATACTCGCACACAAACCGATCAGCTCAATTCGAGCAATCGCAGCTCGAATCAACGCAAAAACAGAACCGAAACTTAACAGAAAATGCAACAGAGATGTAACGTGGTTCGGCGATCTTCGCCTACGTCCACGGACCAACAGAGCCTTCGATTCGATTATCCACCAACTAGCGAGTTACAGACCTCCACGTCTACTACAATTCCCTAGTTAACAACTTTCGCTAATTCTAACCCTAGCAAAAGTTACGAGCTCTCAAAGTCACTCAGTTGAACTATGAAATCTGGTATTTATAACAGATCAGCTTCAGGTGTTTTAAGCTTCGATCTCTTTCAGCCGTCCGATCTGATCTTCATCGCATCTAACGGTCCTCATTAATCCGCAGCTTACACTGAAAGTGCTATTTCACTTATAGAGTTGCTGAAGCACTTCTTTCTGCGATTAATATCGCCGGTCGATCATCTCGCGCCTCATCCAACGTCCCCTGTTAAATCTGCCAGATATAAATCCTAGCCATCAGATCGCGCGCGCAGGCAGATCGACGGCTCTAATTAATCGCGACTTAAACCCATCAGACTTAACAGATTTCTTCAGCTATTCTCTGTTCTTCAGCTGTGATCGATCGGCCACTTTGCCGG
Source organism: Craterostigma plantagineum (assembly GCA_027422505.1). Taxonomy (NCBI): domain Eukaryota; kingdom Viridiplantae; phylum Streptophyta; class Magnoliopsida; order Lamiales; family Linderniaceae; genus Craterostigma; species Craterostigma plantagineum. The sequence goes on from JAPQWV010000233.1 coordinate 760,773, forward strand.
CGACTTTCCGGCCAGCTCCGGCGAGCTTAGGCGCACCAATTCCCGACAATAATAACTAGCATAGAGACAATTCATACTCTTTCTTTTCTTCTTCTAACTGTTTCATCTCCTTTATTCATTTCTTGATAGGAACTGCGTTCTCAGATAAGCCCATATCGCAGGTATAGTTATATTGTAAACAACATCATTACATCACTTGAAGCTTTTTTTCTTGCATGTTTTGTCGACTACTGTCCCTATTTGAAGCCAAATACATGTGAATTAGTTTGAAGGTCAACTTTCAGACTGAAGCTCAATTATCTATGGCGAAGAGATCACAAAGAATCCCACAAACTGAACTAAAGTGTAAGTGGGGATTGTTTAGTAGAAAGTTGATCTCAAATATTGGAAGAAGATCTTTAATGAACCATCAAATTATAGGTAATGATTTCAAATTCAAGTTGGGAAGGGTGGTGGGCCCCGCAGTGGTCAGTGGGTCCCGCAGCGGAACAGGTCTCGGTTTGGCTCGGTATGACGATCGGGAGAAGTGGAACCCATTGGATAAATTTGGTGGGACCCGCACAGTAACTACCACGATAAAAATAAAATTACCGTAAGGTAAGAAAGAACACCAGAACTTTTACGTGGAAAACCCTCTGTTAACGAAGAGGAAAAAACCACGATCGAGTCGGCAAAACTTTCACTATAGTGAAAATTACAACCCTCGAATTTTTACTATCTCACTTTTACCACTCGTGTTTACCTCACACCTCTCTGTGGATGTGGAACCTATCAGTTTCTATATGAACTGATAACCTCACAATTCACTCGAACTACTTCAATCTATATGGTAAAACTCGAATGGGCTTGTGATAATAATAAATGAAGAATCCTCCGCCTATTTATAGATGTCTTCAGCTCTTCTGGACCGTTCAAAACGGGTGGCCCGAAATCCGCCGCATCACCCTTCAATACGGACCGTTCATTAATTTATTATATATATAAAATAATATTATAATAAAATATTATAATATTATTTTATTTGTTTTTCTTATTTTGTGGGCTTGCAAGTGGCTGGAAACCAACAATTTCATGCTTCAATATTAGGATTTTATGGATATACATATTGTGTAGGTGAGTGAGTGAACAAAAATGGTAGTAGGTGATGAATTAATATGTGACCACAAACAGCAGTAGGACAGGTTCTTTTATCGCCAGAGCGCAATTTCAGACCACTTAGCCCTAAAAGAGAAAGCAAACTTTTTTCTAATAGCCCACCTCAAGTACCAATCATCAGATCCACAAAACAAATCGAAAGACAGAACTCATCCAAGCACATCAAGATCAAAGAGAGAGGTGCTCGATAGAGGAGGAGGAGAAAAAAAGGAAGAGCAGGAGGAGAAGAAGGAGGAGAAGGAGGGGGAGCAGGAGGAGGGGGGGAGGGGAGAAGGAGAAGAAGGAGGGAGGAGAAGAAGAAAAGAACAAAGTTTAATTTTCTGCTAGCCCCGTGCTAACTCTTCGATATATCTCTTGTTGGAAATAAGCCTGATCCCAATGATAACGAGTAGGAGAAAACAATTCGATGGGAGTAGTTGTTGAACCATACCACATATTCCAGCAACAACAAAAAACTGCTAAAAAAAACAGCTGCGATACTACTGGAAAGTACGGTCGGACGCTTAGATGGAATAGACCCGGTAATATGCAACAGCAGAAGGAGGAGGGGGAGGAGGAGGATTCCGATTCCTATCACTGGTAAGAACTCTCAGCCTTACTCACAATCTTTAACTCAAAACTCAGGTTGTGTCGTTCGATGTGCGCCTTCTATCCAGACGATCCCAAGACCGCAATGACAAAAAGCAACACGATCGGATCACAAAGCGCAAATAATGCAATTATGGAGCAATCCATATCTGTGAGTGATGATGCTTTAATACATCACATATTCATAAAGGTTTTGCTGCTTAATTACCAAAGTAATGATGCTTATATAATGGGCTTATGAAGCTCAGTCACATCAATAGCTTCGAGCATCATCCACCACTTAGACATTATTGCAGACACAATCAAATACCAAGAAGAACATCATCAAAGCCATGTCTCTGTCCTCGGCCCGATTTTCACAAAGGAGGCAAATAGCCCGCCGAATGCCACGAACCAAACAGGTAAGCAATTCCATGGTATAGCAAAATCACATCTTTAACACAAAGATCTAATCGTAAGTTTCAAAACAATTTGCAGGCAAACAAACACTACCACCACTCATGCTCAATTTCGAAGAACGCTTCTGCACAGAAAGGAAAGATAACATCTTTTACTACGTAAAACTAGTATTGAAGGCTTCCCATTTGAACTGGGAATCCCTATCAGCAACAGAATCACTACTAACCAAAGAAACACAGCTCATCTCCCAATAATTACTTGACGAACTGGGCTCACCGCTTATCGATGATCACAGTTACTTCGACACAAAGCTTATCCTAGATCACATAAATAAGGTGTTACTACACTTGTACGAGGTTTATCGCTGCTCAACTCCTCGGGCAGCGTTAGAAAAACCACTAGGAATCGGGCGAGTAGCTTTAGAGGAAGCTATGATGGACAAGGTAATGAATGAGGTGGAGCTCTATGTACTTCATAGGACTGAAAGGAGGACATTGAAATTGTGTCAAAAGATGTGAAGAATTTCGGGGCGTGGCTTGATGTTCGACACCATACTGGATTTTGGCGGAAATTTCAGATATTCTTGAGGAGTCGATCCTCGACATATTTCTCCCTTGGGTTTCAAATCAACTGTTTTTCGATGGCCAACTACTGCCAAAATCCGAGGGCTAAGGTAGTGTATCTGTATCCAATCATAATATGGAACTATCATATATTGATTATAAGCCTCTAGTGTAAGCAAAAGCCCTCTACGTTGCGTTTCATATTTCTTTCCAGTTTGCTCTAATTCACTCGACCATCTACCATTGCATAATGCATGTGTAGTCACTGATAAGCTGTTTTCCCTCGTCTAGAGAACTCATGGACTAATTACCAAGTGGACCTGATGAATCTTCTACAATAGACGGCTTAGTCATCATAATTATTCGACTTTTATTACCATTATTTGGGAAGACTTAAAAAAACCCAGACTCAGAGTGCAACAAACATGATCTGAAACTGTATAATACCTCGCACCAACCAAATATATGCTCCAAACTCTTCCCAAGCCAACCAAATCTTTAAAATTGACCCCCATTACGTTCTAGGTCTAAAAGAATCATATGCACGTCGTACTATTGAGCAATATATACTTTTATGTGCTCCATATTTAATCTATCATCAAATGAGTTTCGAGCAAGAGTTGTCTTACCAATAGAAGTCCATGGTCTTTCTCCATAACCATCAAGCCTTGATTTATGGATTCAATCTTCAATGATAGAACGTACTGGTGCTTACTTTGATCTAATCATTTGCCTTGTTCATAACTCCATGAACCCTTGTTTTTAATTGCCAGGTCATGGCATACTTCCATGATTGTTGTGTTTGAGAGCGAAGTTCAAGATATTCATGCAAGAACGTCGAGAAAGATGATAACTTGTAATGATGTATAGTGATTAGTGATGGCTTATGACCTTTTGTACTGATGACATTACAACATTCATGATAACAAGGGTTAGCTAGGAAAAAGGATTGATTATCGAACGCATTAAAACCATCGAAATCAAAATTCTGAAAATGATGGGATCTTGAATGGATCTTTAAATTACGCAATGCGTTACTTTGAATTTCAACAACTACATACTCATGGGCAACTGCTACATGGTAAAACTCAACAGACGTCTAATACTGAGTAAGATTAACAGACATGGTAAACAACTCCTTTTTTACTGATTTTTAATCAAAACCCAAATCCACTAGTCCGTATATATGATATACGAGACCAGTGGTCCAATGGACAACTTAGTACACACTGTTGTACATACCTAAGAGAGATGAAGAATTTTGAGCGTCAGAAAAAGGAAGTACATACCTTTTCTTGGAAGATCATTTCCTTATTTGTTACATAAAATCAAGGGTACCGGACAAGTCTATTTACGGCTGTATCAAGTGTATCAACTTGCCGCTTCAGAACCTTTCTATTCCAAGATCAAGAGGAAACAAGAGTAGAGGATATTTCATGAGATATAAATTAAATTGTTGCTAAACAGCATCAGTTTACAGGACAGCCTGATTCTATATTAAAGCCTCTTAGGCAATGAGAAGGGGAAACTAAGTTTGAGCATTATTTGATATTTTGTCAGCCTATGCAAATTCAAGAGAAGTCATAGATGTTATTACAAAAGGACTAAGGATACAGTTGTGAGGATAGAGTGTCCATTCCTTTCATTTCTTCATTTAATCTGCAAGAACGAAGAATAATTTGAAGGGTACCATAAATGCAGTTGCAGACAAATAATGGAAATATAATCATTTCCCAAAAAAACTAAGGACGAAAAACTCAGAAGCCACTACAATGACATAAAAATTGTCAGGTTTAGTATTTTACTTTTTCGGGTTTTCCACAGACATAGATAAGCTGGCTGCAGAATTCAGCAGATAGGGATTGATATAAAGTACTTGCATATTTTTCCCGAAGGAATCTACCAGGATTTTCAACATAAAAGATCTCTCAAGGTTAGATGATATAAGGCACTCATTTTTCCGACCTAATTAGGGAACCATGCCATCTTTATATAAAATGGAGTAGAGACCAACGAACCTTAGACATGAGTTAATATACCGATTCCCTTTTGCTGATGCATCAAGCGCTGCAAATAACATGTAAGGTCAGCTGTGTGCGGCTTATGATCCATTTGTAGAAGAAAAGAATATACATGAAATTCAACTTCACTGACAAAGCCTCTCCAAGAGTCAATATACCCGAACAATAAAAGATGATAAAAGAACAGAACAAAGGGAAATAAAAAAAGAACAGAAGGATAACAGAAATGCTAAATCAGATTGTTAAGCAAAAAAAAAAAAAAAAAGAGTGGAAATTATCAACCAAACTAATATTTACCGCTTTCTTGAAGACGGCCTGCTGCATCACTGAAGCAGTTCATATGATCGACAGTGGAGCTTGTAGCCTGAGCATCAAAATCACCCTTATTAGAATTGCTTTACTACATACCAAAGGCAGAAACAGAGAACGCAACAGTCAACATCAAATAAATATCCAGCCATGAGAAGCGCAAAGATTGCTGGTAACTCAGATGCAAATCTTAACAGAGCCAGGCCAGCGCATAAAATCAACTGAAGAGGCGAAGGCAATCAAAGCAGTAGCAAGGCCACAACTTTCAACATTCATCGAATCGAAGCTACTACGTATAATGCCCGGTGAACCATACGATTTTTCTTCACCTGAGCTAGTGATAATCGGAGAGAGGCGAAGAGAGAGGAGAAACTGTCGGCTATAGCAGCGGAATCTCTTTCCACGGCTTCCAACGCTGCGATTATCTCCTTCCGGCGATCGGACGACTCAGATCGGTCGCCGTTGGTTGTGCCGTCGTTCTCCATTGATCATAGAAGAGCGTTGACCGACGATAAGGTTTAACGCGTGTTGCTGTAGGTCTCAAACGTTTATATTTGTAAAAGGCAAACAACGCTTTATTGGCGATAAAGATGATGTTGTGCTTGTATTTTCTTTTCCGAAATGATAATTTAGATGATGTTGTGCTTTGTATTTTCTTTTCCAAAATTACAATTATTAATCTAAAATATTAAAAGTTGATAAGGACTTCCGTAAGAGTCGGAGGCGGACCCAGGATTCTATGATGGGTCAAAATTTGTTGAACGAACATAATCCACTTAATTTAAAAATAAAAAAATCATTTATATATAATATACATGAAAATTTTGTACTTAATTTTTATGTCTAAAATATAAATAAAAGACTAAATTTTTATTAAACATAAACCACTTAATATAGAAATAAAGAAATAAGTTATATATATAATATACATGAAAAAAATTCATACTTGATTTTATATCAAAAATTTAAACAAAAGAATGAATTTTTAAAAAAATATAAAAGACTAATTTTTTATTAAACGTAAACCACTTAGAAATAAAGAAATTAGGTATATACATAATATACATGAATTACTTAATTTTATATCTAAAATAAAAATAAACACATCTAGGATTCAATCCTTGGGCAACTACTAGGAAACACTTTGCTGTAAGGCCCACTACCACTAGGCCAATAGATAACTCACATCAAAAAGCTAAATTTAAACGATCATATTGTTACTACAACGCTCGGACCACCACAACTCCCTCATTGTCCGCCGGCCGGCCGGGGGGGTCGACGGACCCCCCGAGCCCCTACGTGGATCCGCCCCTGATTGGAGTGACACGTGATCAACAAAATGATACAAATAGAGTAGTTGGAGTGACAAGTCATCAACAAAAAGATACGCACTTCTTGCACATTATTTATGATTTTTGTGAGTGTAATTGTTAGAGCAATACAAAGGCTTGGCATTAAATTGATAATGTAAACATTGTAATAATAATTTAGTCGTTATTATTATTATTATTATTATTATTATTATGTAAATATGAGCTGTCACAATTTGCAACATAAGACGTTATTGTGAGCGTTATTGATAGAGTAACGCAAAGGCCTGCATTCATTGATAATGTGAACATTATTATATTAATTAGTAATTTTTTAGTCGTTATAATATGTAACTTACTAACCATTACCCTGCTACATAAGGCATTTGGGTGGTCTCGTGATGAGCATTTGTTTTAGGTGTAATTACGTATCAGGCCTAAAAACATGTTTTAAGTTAGGTTTCAGGACCCTGTCAGAAATTTTTTTGGGTTAAGGACCCGATTTTTATGAAATTTAGAGATAAGGACCCGGTGTTATACAGTGTATATGAACTGGTATCGGACGATGGTTTTGTGTTATTTCAGAGCATAGAAGTGGTGCTGCATAACAATGAAGTGGTAATGCAAAACAATAAAGTGGTACTGCAGAACGAAGAATTGGTACTGCATAACCATGAAGTGGTACTGCAGGTCCACTAAGTGTTACTACATGTCCATGAAGTGGTACTGAAAAACACTTAAGTGTATCGGGTCCTTAACCCTAAAAATTTTCTGACATGGTCCTTAAATCTAAATGAAACTTAACCGTGGTCTATTTTGCTATATATTAGTACGCATTTCCAAATTCATAATCGAAAAAACAAGCTACATAGTGTTGTGTTATTTCAAAATCTATGATAATGGTTGCCTACGCAATTACTTCATGCTTGAGGCATTGGAACCAAGGATTAAATCCACCACTGTCATCGTTCGCCTCTTGCGATCATGGAAGGCAACAAACTTAAAGAAAAATGGAGAGCTGATGACCATAGACATGCTGTTGCTAGACGATTGTTATATGGTTAATATATGATAAGCTAAGTTTTTTAAGATTCAATTGTTTTTTATGTGTTGTGGGCACAATACGCTGATGCAGGCGTCTTTCACTGTCTACGAGTTGACCGTTTTCAGGCATTGCTTGTGGAAGACTGTATATTTGCTATATCCGACTTTGAGGTTGTTAATGCTCCAGACGGCTTCGGATGACATAACATTGTCAAATGATAAATTTTTACCGATCGTCCATGCTGTTGACAGTGGCGATTATAGTATACATGAGGAGAAATTTCAATTACGTTCGTATGCGGCTTTCTTTGATCTTGCAAACAAGAATCAAGAATTATCGGGTAGGTATTGGCCATGGTTTTGGTTGATCGTGCATGATTATGCCAGCCCGTTCCAGTAGATTATTTTATTATCATTTTTGTTTTGCATTTATTCCCGTTAGTAAGCATGTATATTGGTCAAACCTTTCTAACTAACAATTTTATTAACCTACATTCTATATGTTATTGGGCTACTATCTTTTTTCGGCGAACCAGATCTTGGCAGTCATGTCGGTACAAAGAGAGTTGTGCTGAAGATTATATTGGACTGATTTCTTTTCGCATGTTGCTTTCAAGAAGTGGTATTCTTTTAATACTTTGACTTATAATTTATTACGTCATGTGCAGTGGTCAGACCGTGAATGTAACGATATGGGACGAGAAGGCTATGGAGTTTTGTGACATGTTACGATATGTTGTTCGGATAGTGTTATTGTCGTTGTAACAAGTGTTAATCTAAAGATAGATGGAGGTGATTGTCCTCATGTATCCATTTCGTGTGTATTGGCTCGATATTATCTTTTCCAATTTTTCAAAATGTGGTCCACTGTGGTCCTTCTTCGCAATTGGATTATATCTCAATACATCCTCACCTACGAAACTCAATGTGAATTACCGTTGTGCTATGGTTTCAGATTTTCGGAAAAAGGTATGTTAATGGTGCTATAAATGGTGCATAAATGTCGCCCAATGTGAGAAGGTTTTAAAGTTCGGATTAAATTCGAACGTTCTTGATCGTGAAATTGGGCAGATTGAGCAGTCCGACTTTTCGACAGGGACGGCGAGAACAGGCTCTAATGATACATGCCCAATGAAGAGTTAAAAACTCGCACAAGAGGAGACAAAAACTCTCAAATCGGAAGAGTCGGACCGAGAAAATCTAAAAAGAAAAAAGGACAGAAGAAAAATGGAAACAAAGAACAAGACCTCTCCGAACTTCCATTAATGATGTTATACTAGCAATGAAGCATTAAAGTGTGTGATCATAACATTCAATCCAAGTAATTGAAAAAATGGAAACAGAGAACAAGGCCTCGCCCTTCTATCATATTTATCTCCGTTATCTGATCTATATCCGGTCATCTTTTATAAATTAATGAAAATAAGCTATCTCATACTTATAAATAGATGTGTTTGTGAAAGTGAAAATAGAGCCAAGTGAAGGACCAGAATTACTATCTCATATTTTTGTATACTCTCTTATGTTGTTAGGTTTTAAGGGTGAACGATATTTTTAGTCTCCAATGTTTGAGGCACGGACGTTTCGAGTCCCCAATGTTCCGATGTGCCACTTTTAGTCTCCAATGTTATCGATTTTGGACATTTTTTATCCCTCGATTAATTTAATCGCTAATTTAGAGGGAGTTTAACACGTGAGAGTACTTGACCTCATTTTACTCGACTTAAAACCTCATATCACATCTTCTTCTACAACTTAAACGCCACATGAAATCATTACACATCATATTTAGTGAAGGATTGATGACCTTGAAACTGAGTTAAATGTAGGGTGTAGTGATGCTCACGTGCGTTTTAGTTGAAGAATATGGTGAATTATGAGGTGTTAAGTCAAGTAAAGGAAGATCATTTGCTTTCACATGTTAAATTCCGTCTAAATTAGTGATTAACTTATTAGAATGACCAAAACGGTCCAAAAGCAGTAACAACGGGGACTAAAAGTGACACCTCGTAACATGAGGCACTGTAAATGCCCAGGCCCCAAACATCATGTCTAAAAATGTCGTTTATCAAGAAAAATTATGTATATCTCAAGGGGGTGTTATGAACCATTAACGATTCACCGTGATCTCCATATTGAACCAATTATCTAAGGGAGTGTTTGTTTTAGGGTGACCTCCAAAATATCATCTAGTCCTCGCGAATGCTCTCTATCACTGTGTTTGTTTGATCTAGGTGATGAGTCATCACCATAATCAAAGATCACATATGTGATTAAAATGGGGTGATATTACACATTATGGATCACCCAAAAATCTCAGTGATCCTTCAACACCGTGATGGGGTGATATTTCTGACATTTTTCGGGAAAAAATTATCCTTTATAATTAACTTTATTTCCTTTCATTACCCTAAATCAAATCAATAATAAGAACAATAAATTCTTCGATAACCCAAATATTATCCCATCATACATGCTTCTACGTATCTCTAAAAAGAATAAAAATAGCCGCCACCCCTCCTCCCCCTTCTCCATTAATGGAGGTAGGGGGAGATCTACTTGTCTGTTTTAGTTTGTAGTTTCTCTTCTGTCTGTTTAAAAAAAAAAATCGACCACCCACCACCGCCTGCCGCCACCGCCAGCACCGATGCCGCCTCCCGCCTGCAGACGACGCGCCTCCATCGCCGCCCGCCGCCACCTCGTCGCCCCGTCGCCACCAGACGCGGCGCCGCCTATGCCAGTCGTGAGGTTAGTCGCAGAGGTCGCCGAGGGTGCCGTGGTCAGCCGAGCTTCAGCTGGGTCCGGAGAGATCTCCGCCTAACATCGGCCGCCGTCTGCTGCCGGCATGCTCCTCCACCGCCGCCTTTCGTCTGCTGTCACCGGCCGCCACTGCCGACGTCAGCCTCCCGCACCGCTCGACCGTTTGTGTCGTGCGGTGTTTTCTCCTCGGGGGAGTTTCCTCCTTGTTGGAGGTTCCTTCCTTTTGTAGGAGTTTTTTCTCCCCTTCGTGGGAGTCTTTTCCCTCCCCTCGTGGGAGCATTTTCCTCCCTTCGTGGAGTTCCCCTCGGGGTTATTTCCCCCCTTTTTCGGGGCTTTTAGAACGGATATTGTGCTATCATTGGGCATTTACGCAATTGAAATAGTCAATTATGTTATAACATTTGGGTATTGCTCTATTGTATCTTTGTATCCATCTGGATTGATGAAATGAAATCCCTATTTTAAAAAAAAAAGAATAAAATATTCTCATCTTATTTTATCATCTTCTCTTATCAGAATTCGAATAACACTCATGTAATCTTTTTCGTTCTCCTTTCATCAATCCATTCGAAGTTGAATTGTGGGTAAGCTTTTGGAGCTATTCAATCTTTATTTGCCTTTTTTTCCTTTTCATAGTCAACGGCTTATTGTCTTCTTTATTAGTGTAATTTTTTTTTGTTCTTGTTAGGTTATAATCGATTCCTCAAATTTGTTTGAAGCTCAATGTTGCTTACCATATTTGCCGTGTGTGTATGTGTGTAGAAATTTATAAGTGACCTACTTGTTTATAACGATTGTGATTTGATGTTCATACTTTGATAACGATTGTGACTTGTTGTTCATACTTTGATATATTATGCATACTATTTGCTAAATTATTCATATATGTTTTTTACCGTAAACTGAAATATATTATCGAATGCAGTAATGGCAAGGTTTCAACGAAGTAGGCAGATGGACCTCATGACTTTATTGGATATTTAGAGATAAAAATACTGCATGAGATGTACTGTTTGTGTCTTGTTATAGTTATATTGATGCTTAAAAATAGAAACGAGGGGAAAATGATTGGATGGAAAAGGACTGTATTATTTAGAGAAAATATTAGAAGTGTAAACATAACACAAATCATGTTTTACAGTTGGAAGGTTAAAGGGTAGTAAGAACATCATTGTTCACGAAATGGTAGCTACGTTTCTTCATATAGTTGCCCACAACACACAAAATAGAGTCATTAAGAGACAATTCCAACGTTCAGGTGAAACTGATAGAGCTATTTTCATGCCGTCCTTCATGCCATATTGCGTTTGCGTCCGATCCTACTACGCAAACCAGACCCTGTTACTGATGAATCTAATGATGATCGGTGGAAAGGTACATAAAGCCATGATTGTTTATGAATTTTTAATCGCTTATTTTATTATTGATATTTATTAATATATATATATATATATATATATATATCTTGTAGAATTGTGTTGGTGCCCTTATAGGAATTCATGTAGCAGAGGTTGATAAACCCTGATATCACACTCGAAAAGGTCATATTGCTACAAATGTTTTAGGTGTGTGCAATCGAGAAATGCAATTTATATATGTCTTGCATGGATGAGAGGGTTCAGCTAGTGACTAGGGTCCTTCGAGATGCCATTTCAAGGCCAAATGGTCTTAACGTACCTCAAGGTATTAGCTAATTGATTAATTAGTAAAGTAATTAATTGAAGTTTAATAGATAATAATGTTTTGGAGACTAATATAACCAAGTACTCAATATAGGTTGTTATTACTTATTCCTAATGCAGGAGGCTTCTTAGCTCCATACAGGGGCCAATGATACCATTTGAACGAGTGGAGGCAAGGGCAACAACCAATTACGCCTCATGAATTCTTCAACATGAAGCACTCTAGAGCTAGGAACGTCATTGAGAGATGTTTTGGGTTGGTTAAGGCTACGTGGGCTATTGTGAGGGGTAGATCATTTTATCCACCTAAGACAAAGTGTAGAATTATAACGGCTGTTTGCTTGCTTCACAACTATATAAGATCTGAGCTCCCCTTAGACCCTCTAGATGCATCAGTTCGAGAACACTTCATAGTCTCAAGGTGGAGATCAAGAACAAAGAGTGCAATATGTTGAGGTCACAGATGCGTGGTCTAACTTTTGGGAGAGTTTGGCCACTGAGATGTTTGATCAATGGAAAGGGAATGCTTCTAACTGAATTTGTTAAAGTTGTTTGCAAGTATGCTTTCTTTTTTTTTTTAATTTGAACACTTGATTTCTTATTATTACTTCAAATGTTTTTGCACTTACGTTTCTGATTATACTTCATCTATGATGTAATTGTTGTATTGTTTTCTTGTTATTTATGGTTCCTTTGTTGTTATTTGTTAATACCAATTGCAGCCCCGATTAGTGTTGACGAGCAAAGCAAGTCTGCTCACTTATCCATGGCCGAAATGAAGAAGAAAGGGAAGGCTAACTCCAGCAAGGGTCAACATTGATCCAAAAAAGAAGGTTTGGAGCAAAGAAGAGGATGCCAAATTGATTGAGTCTATGTTGGAGGCATGTAGGGTAGGCGGATGGAAATGAGATAATGGTACATTTAGGCCTGGATTTGATGCACATATCGAGAGGACTTTAGCCATTAAGCTGCCTCGAAGTGGCCTTAAAGCTTTTCCTCACATAGATACATAATGAAGTTGCTTAAAAGGCAATACACTGGTGTGGCCGAAATGAGAGGTCCTGCCGTTTCGGGTTTTGGTTGGAATGACAAAGAGAAATGTGTAATTGCAGAAAAAGATGTGTTTGATATTTGGTGTAAGGTAATTATAATTTTCTTCTGTAGATATTTTATAGATCTGCATAGATTTTCTCATCCTTTGTGTATTTGTCCTTGTAGACACACCCAAACGCAGTTGGGCTTAGGAATAAGCCTTTCCCTTACTATGATCGATGAGCTTGCCGAGATCTTTGGCAAAGATAGAGCAACTGGTGAGATGACTGAGAGTGCTGCTGATGCTGTTGAAGACTTGGGTTTGAATCCTGAGAGTGACGGAGAGGACATCGAGGTAGTTGAAGTTGAGGCCAATGATGATCCGCCAATAATTGTTGTTGACAATGACTCTCCAGCTGGTATGCATCAACCCACAACTAAGGCCACTTCAAGCAAGAAAAATGGTGAAAGCAGCAACAAAAAAAGAAAGAGAGATGACAAGGATGTGATGGTTGACTTGGTTGGTGCACTTGGCCGGATTGGAGATGTCTTCGAAGCAAACTTAGAGGAGTTCGAGGTGATATCAACTTATTACCACAACCAAACTCAAGGTGATACGAGGAGGCAAACACTGTTCAATGAGATTTCCAAGATTCCTTCCCTATCTATGGATGATAAGATCACTGGTACATCAATCTTCTTGAAGGACAACACCAAAGTTGAGATGTTTTTAGCATGCCAGAGGAGGTGATGCATATGTTAGTGATGAAGGAGCTTCATAATGACCCATCCTATGGTTACAGACCCTCGTTTGATTAGTTGAGAATATTTTATTGCTAATAATTGTAAGTCATATTTTTCGTAGTACTTTTGAGACTTGTGTGTTAGAATTTGTGATTTCTTTGCGAACACAAGTCATAACTTTCTTATATTTTAATGAAGGCTTGCATTTTTAACGATTGTGAACCTTTTATTAAATATTTTACAAGCATTTCATGGAAAAAATGTCACGGAATCATATTTTTGCTACATAAGACTTGCAATTTTTTTTATAAAGTTGTACATTAGAAACTTATAAAAATAAAAGTTGATATTTAAATATTAATCTTTATCGCTTTAAAAAATCACCATGAAACAAACACGTTAATCCACATCATCAAGATGATATACAGAGGGTTAAATATGACATTTACACACATTACCGCACACATCACCGTGATCAAACAAACACAATATTCTAATATTACCATGATATGCAAAATGAATATCACCCCAAAACAAACACAGTGATGACATATCACGATGATCCAATAACGGTGATACTACATCACGGTGATGTGTATATCACCGTAATGTTGGATTACTTGAAACAACACACCCTAATGTTCACCATTTAAACCCAACTCTTTATTAATTTACTTTCATTATCTAACTTACATTATATGATATCTTGCAATCAATGTAAAATTCCTGGCTCAAGCCTATAGAATAGAGGTATTTGCGGAAGTAAAAAGAGAGAGGCTAATGAAAAGAATTCCATATCATACTGTTGTATCCCCTATTTAACTTCATATGTTAGTATAGTTTGTAACAATACTAGTATTTTATGATTGTAATATATAAATATTTATAATATATTAAGTTATATCATGATAGCCAATCTTATCTTATCTTATATTAGAATAGAAATGTAGTATTGCTGTGACGATGACACGTGTCCAACTTGCTGATTTAATAAAAAAAACTATTTATTCATGGAGTTGACAAAACATAAATTAAATCCGTTTATCATTTCAATTGGCCGAAAATAAATGTCAATTATATATTAAAATTATAACTTAATTAATAAAGACTAGTGAATTGAATAGTGATCCATGTTAAACTAACGTGAAGTGAAGCTGCTCTATTATTAAAAACAAAGAAAAAAAAAGAAAAAAAAAAAACCAAATAACAGAACAGTACAAGGCGGGAATACGATTCCAAAGGTACGTTGTGGGACACACGACCACATTCTTCCAATCTTTAAAATCCTAAATATTAATGAATATACAAGCAACATAATAAAAAAAATAATAATAATAAAAACAAAATTTATTAAAGGGATTACCTTTCTATTTGAATCATCATCACCTACCATACCATCTTTCTTGACTTGGCACATTTTTCGCTTTGCTTACAAATAAAGGCAAATTCCTTCAACTGTCACGGGTGCTCACTTGTCTGGGTTTTGAGTTTCTTGCCAAGTTTTTTCTTTAACTTTCAGCAGAAAAGGATAACAAATTACATTTCGTGAGAAAGAATGGGTTTTTGATCTGTAGTAAGCTTCGGAGGTTCTCATTGTCCGATTCGTTGACGCATTCCTCTGCATTTCGCTGCTGACGTCAGGTTCGTGCTATAAAATCTATCAAGATTTGTGGGTTTTTCCTAGGGTTTTTGCGAACAGATTTTTTTTATGGGTTTATAAGGATTTTCGAAGCTGGTTATCGGAGCTTGAATGTCAGATCTTTTCTGGGTTTGGGGATTTGATATTTTCTGCACAATGTAGATTTTCCTTGACCCAGAAATTCGAAGATTGGTTTCTTTCTTGTTTGATTATCAGCAAGCTCCTTTGTATTGATTTTCGTTGCCCTAATGGTATGATATTTCTCCATTTCCAAGCTGTTGTTGCCTTTTCTCGTCATTACCATAGTTTTCATTACAGTATGCTTACAACTCTAACCTTCATTTTCTGCATCCATTCAAATCTAAAAAAGTGAGGCAACTTTGCTATATAATTATAAATGAGTGCGAATTGACCTGACTTGTTTCTTGGTTGAATGTCTACTACGCAGTTTTTTGCCTAAGTTCTGCTGCTATGTCCTCTAGAAATCTAAGTAGACTCTACAGACTGGTGATATTGTACAATCAATTGATTTTCTTTGTGAAATCAAATTTCAGGCCATTTTCAGCATTTGCCTTCCCGAGTTTTAGATAGAGGCTCCATGGATTCTCTTGTTGAAGTGAGCCAAAGCGAATATGACGATCAAGGTGAGTCAAAGACATTGCAAAATGCTGATGTTTTTGGAAGAGTCGAACATTTTATTCTCCTCGTTGAGGGTATGAATCTATTCAACATATGTACATGTGTGTCGTTTGTTCCTGAAAGAATTTGTTTCAGAAAGGTCCATTTGCCTTTCCTAGTTGCTGTATTGGGTGCCTGCAAAATCAGCATTGTCCTTGAGTCCATTCTTAAGCTCAGTTTGCTAAATTAGATACAATTTTTCCCTTTTTCCTGTGCTTCATTGTTCCTTGCTAAA
This sequence comes from Craterostigma plantagineum, assembly GCA_027422505.1. Lineage (NCBI taxonomy): Eukaryota > Viridiplantae > Streptophyta > Magnoliopsida > Lamiales > Linderniaceae > Craterostigma > Craterostigma plantagineum. Next base: position 776,932 of record JAPQWV010000233.1, read on the forward strand.
GTTCCTACTGCAAGCATGCTTTAATTGTAATTATTGTCCGTTTTTATCTGTTGAGACTCTGACCTTGCCAATTGTTTTGAAATTCAGAGAATAATGCTTCCAAGGACTTACAAGCAAAACGCGAACTCTTCGCAGATTTGCAGTCGTCAAAGATCTCAGAACTCATGAAAATGGGAAGTATAGAGGTAACCATCTTCTAGCTCATGTGCAATGTACCCACCCTTATTATAGTGTAAAGGAAAGAAAATGAAAGAAGGTGATATGGAAAAAATTTTCAATTGATTCATTTTATCTCATCTTGTTCTCTTATGCTTCAAAATGCAGAGAGCTTCTACCCACTCACTATTCAACATTGTTAGTAGGATTCTTGACGAAAGCATTGAAAAGAAGAGTGAGGACATTCCCCAGGTAAGGATACATTACTGCAAGTTTGCTTGACATAAAATTGAAGCTTATTGTTTTTCGCTGATTGGTTTGGACCGTATTTTGACTTTCTACATCTCACATTCTCACACAGCGTGTTGCTTCAGTGCTGAAACTGGTCATTCAAGAAATCGAACATCGTGTTTCAAAACAAGTTGAAAATATGAAGAAGGTATAAGTACCGATAGCGATCACAATCAGATGCTTTTTAATTTCGTGAAAATTCACATTTATGACTAACTATTATATCACTGCAGCAAAGCAATCTGCACAAGTCCCGTGAAGACAGGTATCACTCAAAGATTAGAGCGTTAGAAACTCTTGCAACTGGAACTGCCGAAGAAAATGAGGTGTTATAATGTTGCAGAATTGTCTCGTACTTTATTGTTATTCCTAGCTTAATCTTTTGCGATTTCTCATTTTGCAGGTTGTGATGAACCAACTCCAACAGTTGAAGGTGAATATTTTGAAAATAAAACCTTGTATGAACTGTGCTTCTCTTATAGGAATTCCTTAATTCTTTTTTTCACGTTTTTTTTGCGAATGCAGATTGAGAAGTCCATAATTGAGGAGAAGAAGGAGCTTTTAGAGCAAGATTTGATTAATTTGAGAAAAGAAAAGAATGCATTTGAGAGTGAAATTCTGTCACTAAATGAAGCACTAACGCTAGCCAAAAGTTCTTACGAAAGATCTCTCTCTGACTATGAAGCAACAGCCAAGGAAACTAAAGAACAGCTACACAAGAAGATAGTAGAACTCGAGAGCTGTCTGGTTAATTCAAACGAGAAAGTAAAGGAGCTTGAAAGCTCTACTGAATCAAAGTTTATGCTGTGGAAAAGAAGAGAACAAGGATATAAAAGCTTCGTGGATTCTCAGTCTAGATTCGTAATGGTTAGTGACAGACAACTGACAAGTTATAATCTGTTGCGTATATATTCAGACATACACACCACAAAGTTGACCTTGGTTTTATTTTATTTGCTTTTCTGTTATGAAATCGAGCAGGATCTGAGAATGGCATCTGATTCTATCAAGCAAGAGGTCTTCAAGATTAGAAACATCTACGCTGAAGAATTTCACCATTTTGGTAATAGGATGTCCGATTATATTATCCTTCGAAGTCTTTGATACCTCACATAGCTCGATCTTTACTTTATATGTTACTGGATTGGTCAGGCATGAACCTCCAATGCTTGATAGATGCTGCCCAGAATTATCACAGTGTTCTAGAAGAAAACCGGAAACTGTACAATGAAGTCCAAGATTTGAAAGGTTTATTAATGCATCATATTGATCTTTGAGTTGCCCCAAAATCTGTGTTCCTCAATTAGTTGCTTCATATGTTTCCAGGGAACATAAGAGTTTATTGCCGTATAAGGCCATTCCTCTCAGGGCAGAATGCGAAGCAAACAACCCTACAGTATATAGGAGATAACGGCGAGTTGGTTGTCATGAACCCTTTGAAACCTGGAAAGGACAGTCATAGGCTTTTCAAGTTCAACAAAGCTTTTGGTCCTGCGACCACTCAAGGTTTGGTCTCCTTCTCTGGAAAAAATATATTCTGATTTTAATCTATAATTTGCAACTAACTATCAAAGACATAGCTATTTTCTGTTGGTTTCTTCTTCTTATGCATCTGCTGCTTTGTATTGTTTTTCGGTCGATCCTTATCATCATCAGAGGAGGTATTCCGAGACACTCAACCTCTAATCAGGTCTGTTCTTGATGGATACAACGTTTGCATATTTGCATATGGTCAGACTGGTTCTGGGAAAACGTATACAATGGTAAGATTATAAACGTAAAAGTCCCAAAAGTGAACATTTCTTTCTTCGTATCATATGCGGCTAAAATATGTCCATAACTTCCTTTTCCCAGACTGGACCAAACGTGACATCAGTCGTTGATTGGGGGGTCAACTACAGAGCACTTAACGATCTCTTCACCATCTCACAGAACAGAAAAAGCTCCATCTTGTATGAAATAGGCGTACAGATGGTCGAAATCTACAATGAACAAGTGCGCGACTTGCTCAGGAATGAGACTACTCAGAAGAGATATCCTTTCAAAATTATCATATTTATACCCCTCTTTATTTTTCCATTTTCAACAATTTATCTCGTCGTTTTCTTTAACTTTTCACACGCTCGGGATTTGGAGCACTGCACAGCCAAACGGCTTAGCTGTACCGGGTGCTAGTATGCATTCCGTTAAGTCAACAGCCGACGTTTTGGAGCTGATGAACATTGGCTTGATGAATCGTGCGGTGGGAGCTACTGCTTTGAATGAAAGGAGTAGCAGATCCCATAGGTTTGTTACTTGCTCATGCTTTGTGTTATTATTTTGTGTTTTTTTTTAATCAGTTTCTTGTGTTCTTCAAATAGCACGACCTAAGTTTTGATTTGAATACATCAATCATCTTGAGACAGTATCCTCACTGTTCATGTCCGAGGAACGGATTTGGAAACCAACGCCATACTTCGTGGCTGTCTGCATTTGGTCGATCTTGCTGGGAGCGAAAGGGTCGACCGTTCTGAAGCAACGGGCGACAGATTAAGGGAAGCACAGCACATAAATAAGTCTCTCTCAGCTTTAGGGGATGTGATCTTTGCATTGGCACAGAAGAGCAATCACGTCCCTTACAGAAATAGCAAGCTAACGCAAGTTCTTCAGAGTTCTCTAGGTAATTTCAATCGTTCTTGAAATGTTTGAACCACCCCCCCCCCCCCCCCCCCTAACAATAGATTCAATTCCTCGGACAACTCATGGGCTTCTTTGTTTGTTTGTTTGTTTGTTTTTCTTTAAGGCGGCCAAGCGAAGACCCTTATGTTTGTGCAGCTTAATCCCGACGTAGAATCCTACTCAGAGACTATAAGCACATTCAAATTCGCAGAAAGGGTTTCTGGCGTTGAGTTGGGCGCTGCAAGAACCAACAAAGAGGGTCGGGGCATCAGAGAACTAATGGAACAGGTCACACCACTACATTACATGATTCTGAAAGATGTTTTTTATTTCCATTTAAAAAAAAAAAAAAAAAGAACCCGCCTTTTTTCTGTCCTGTTTATGATCCATTTGTCGCAAAAGGTATATGGTATCTGTACTATATTTGCTGATGCGGGCTTTTCGATTATAGGTAGCCTCTCTAAAAGACGCTGTTTCACAAAAGGACGATGAAATTCATCGACTACGTTCAGTAAATGCAAATGGAAGGCATAGTGTGAGCTCACCAAAGCACGGATCTGCCTCTCCAAGGAGACATTCTTCGATCGGCGCACAGCCAAGACAGAAGTTTTCGGGGGAAAAGAACTCCTCAACTTCTGATAGGGAAAACAGTTCCGAGTACAGCGATAAGCATTCCGAGGCTGGCTCGCACCAGTCGGCGGTGGCCGACGATTTCAGGCGTCAAAATGACTTCTTCAGATCAGTAGATTTCAACGGTTCTAAACGTAATGAAGATAATGCAGACGTTGAGCTCTTAGGGATTGGAGAGGACGACTCTGATGAGAGGCTCAGCGATATTTCTGATGGTGTTCTTTCCATGGGGACTGAGACTGATGCTTCGACTAATAGTATTGTGGAGTACACGCTTTTTCCCGAGCCTGGGAAGTTGGGCTCGGAAGCTACTAACGAAAGGCGAGTTCTTTGTTTTCTGGGAATGAAGCAAATTTTGTTTCTTTGTGTCTTAGTTCCAAAAGTAATCTGTTCGTATTTTTCTGCTTAATTTATGCAGGCCAAGCTTACCAGCTAAAATCCCGAGACCACCAGGGAAGCATGTCCAAGGGAAACCATCCTTTATGAGCAAAAGTTCGTCCAAAATTCCAAGTATGAATATCCTCTTTCTTTCTTTCTTTTTTTTTCAGGAATCTCGGGAATTCGATCAGAGATTTAATTACTCTTTCTTGTTATTAAAACTGTGGTAAGGTGGGAAGAGAGGTGCATCAAGTAGCAGCAGCAATGGCAGCAGTTCTTCGGCTACTAAGCCGAGCAGAAGATGGCAGTAGTTTTTGGCAAATGGCAAAAAAAGGGAATCTATCGTTTCGTAATTCCTATTTCGTGCGGAATTATTAGGGCTATGTTATTATTATTATTAGGAACCTACTAACACTCTTTCCTTGACATGGAAACGGCACTTCTGTAACAATTTAGGATTGTTGTAACAGGAAGGGTTTGATTTTGTGCCTCCCTCTCAGCTCAGTACTTTGCAAAAGAAATTCCCGTGGTTTGCAAAGAAAGCTACATTTATGGTTTTTTTTCTTTTCTTTTTTTTTTTCTTCTTTGTTATCTCTGCCATTACAATACGAATCATGGGTTAGTGACGATGACGACAGATTAGAGTCATATTGACTTATATCGAATTATGAATTTGTTTCAACGTCATTGTAACAAAAGAATCTCCACCACTTGACATTTCCACTCTCCTAAACTATCTCGGTTTTGCAAATAGAGTTAGTTAAAGATGTTATATTATTACATCGGCCTTTGTCTAATACTTTATTTATTATTACCTTCAGTTTTAGTGGCCAACTCAACACCATCAATCAAAGAACGGAAGAACAACACTGAAGAAAACCCACCTTGTGAAAAATATCGATCAAAAGACGAACTTAGAAAAAAAAAAAAAAAAAAAAAAAAAAACGTCATCTTGGAGAAATGCAGTCTACATCTTTTTCGGGCTTTAAGAAGAGCAGTGTCATCTATTATATCTAACAAATTACAAACGTCAATATAAGTACTATATCATACATTTAAAAAACTGTAAAAAAAAAAATTAAATCCCGGGTCACCCGCGTGAAAGGCGGGAATACTCACCACTATACTACAACGACTATTTTGATGATAATATATATACGTATATTAGTTCAATACAGTATGGCAATCGAATTTTCGAACAATTTACAACCAATAATTAACTGATATTGCTTTGCTCTTAACCGAAAACGCGATGGCCAAATAATACTTCATTGAACGACACGAAGCCATTTTGACGTGGTAATAAGTTCGTGCGCTTGCTTTTTTTTTTAAATAATAATTTGGAAAAGAATTATCCACCATATACGTAAAGAGGGATCAATATTATCAGGTAAATAAAGTTCTATGATCACTTGAAATTTGGACTAGAGGGAAAACAGTTGACTTTAATATGGTCGAACTCAATTTTTTGTTTGCAACAATTAATCAAAGTGGAATATACCTCTTTGTTGTCATTCATGAACCTGTTCGTATTTCTCAGCAATATACCCCAGTTCGCCTAGAATGTAATAATAATATTCTTTTACGTATTTCTATTTTATATATATATAAAATTCTTCCAATTATAATCGTATTTTCACCGGGAACTAATCTATAAAATTGAGAATTTCGACCTAAAACAAATTAGTGAAATATAAATTTTCATCTTTGATAACTTAATTGAGTGGGATGAGTTCAATTATTGGATATGTGAATAGAAATCCCAACATAATCAACAATTATATGTATCGTCTAAACTCCACACTGACATCAATAATCGACGTGTTCAAGTTGTTTCGAATCCGTCACAATACATAGTTATCTATCGTAAAGAAACATTAATAAGACCGTAAGTACGACAAAATACGATATTTATTTCTTTGGAAATTAACTTTCCTATGATCATCGTTCAATTCTTCCACTACTAAGCGGCCTGGATGCAATGTTAGACACTTGAATGATCAAAATGTTTCTTTCAATAACTTTGTAATATTGAATATAATAGAGGTTTGTCGAAACCATAGTATCTTTATTTATATAATGACACGAATACATAAAGTTAATCCAAGAGTTCACTCCGATGACAACGAGAATATCAGTAGAGAAAGAAGCAAAATAGAGATTTGACCAAGACAAATAAGAACCCGACTTATAAACTATTCAAACATCCAAAACTAATGACTATGAACTTCTACACCAAACTAGTTCTAAAATTCAACTATATCGGCGACTACTATATCAGATCCGAGAATAGTGATATCTTAGTGTTAGGATCGATTTACGCGTTTAGAGGGGGGGTGAATAAACGCTTGACGCCTTTTTGGTATTTAACCGGTTAAGGTTAATACCGGTGCTTGATTTTTCTCTTTATGTTATTTGCGGAAGCTAGTAGATCGGTTCTGACTCAGAAACAGATAATCTGTGCGTAGTGTTAGTGTGTGTGTGAAAGACGATACCAGTTTGTTTCTGGAAGTTCGGAGTTAAATCTCCTACGTCTCCCCTTCTTCCTCGTGAGGAAGGTTCACTAGACTTCAGTTATACACTCACGGTACAACCTACCCGGCTACCCTCAGCCTTATCTAGTGAATCCCTAGGCAGTCGTAAAATACAATCCACCTACTTCAACAGCTTTTTACAGTCCGTCGGAATAACAATAACTCACTTACTCAACCTGACCGGTTATCGTACAGTGAGGACAACACTTTCTAGATTTCTCGCTTTGTTCTTGACTTTCGTCTGATTGATTTCTCGTGGTTGTGTTGTTGTCTTCTTCAGTGTTTCTTCTCTGATATATATACTTGTTTGTTGATGAAAAAGACCGTTGTGAAATAGCTCCAAGTGCTGAACTGTGCAATAAATGCACTTTCCCAAAATGGGTACTGTCCGGTCTTGGCAGCAGTTCATACTGTCTCATTTGCTTTTTCCATTTTAAGCTCGGCTTGACTTCGACCCGACTTCCTATGGCAGCCTTGCATTAAAGATTTCGACAGTAGATTTCATTATCCCGCCTTGAGTAAATTTGAATCTTTGTACACGTGGCATGCTTGATGACAGAACTCCGGTCTTCGCACTTTATCGGTCCGGTATCTGAGTTCTGATCCTTGCTCCTGTCAGGTCCAGTATATCGATGCATACTGTCCGGTTTTAGGCACGCTTCTTCTAACAATCAGTCTTGTGTTCTTTTAACTGATATCCGGTCTCCTGCGCATATGTAATCTGCTGATTGACATCCGGTCTTTTAAGCTTCTTCAAACTGGTATCCTTAACCAGGCTTGAGCAATTTCCTTCAGACTGATTATCTGGTCTTTTAATCTTCGGTCTTATGTTCTTCTGACCGGTATTCTTAATCAAGTTTGGACAATCACCAAAACTGTTTAATCTGAATTCTTGATTCACGATTCCTAACAATTTCCCCCTTTTTGGTGATTGTCAAAACTCAACGAAGCAGAACGGTATTTATTATATCAAAGGAAATTTGATACATAAACTACCGATCTATTACAACCGTTGTTGGCCTATCTATTCCTTAGATATGCTAAACTTCTTCGATCTTCTGGTTGTCGGCATCGTCCGGTTTCTTCGGTACATCCCGGTCTGCCTTCCGCTTCGCCTTAGTGCTGCAGCAGTTCCATCTGCCCTTTCTCCTTAACTAGCAGCACTCCTACTCCACACTGCTTGTCACAACCGGTATCTATACTTCTTCGATCTTCCGGTTGTTGGCATCCCAAGTTCTCTCTGGTACGTCCTGGTCTGCCAGCAGCTTCGTTCAGTACTGCCAACTTCCCTTTCTCCCCAATTAGTATTGGGCAGTGGGCAGTACTCTTCTTCCCCCTTTTTGACAATCACATGTCCGTTGTGAGGAAAGGTAGACATTGTGCAGGAGAGTCATCATCACCGTTGTTCTCTCCTTCTGAAGCACAATGAAACCGGTAGCTCTGTAGCTGCGCGCAGATTTGACCGGACGCTTAAAGATCTGAAGAAGTCTTCTCTTGACCCGTCCAGTCTTAGCAGCTCGTACAAAGCTCCAGTTGTCTCCAGGACTCACGCTTTTAGTTGAGCTCCCTGGAGAATCGGTTGTTGCGTCATGGTGGTTGTCCGCTTGTTGGCACCACTGAAAGCGCAACGAAACCGATAGGAACCGGTGTCCGGGTATGTGCCTGGCATGGCGTTTAATCCCGGGTAACCGGTTCTCCTTTTCCAGTCCCTTTCCTTGATGGATTCTCGACCGTCTCTTCGAGAGGCTGGTAGGAGCGGTAAGGTAACCCATGGCTTCTCAACCGCTCGGCTACTACGCCGTCTCTTGGTGGGTCGATGGTCTACAAGGGACTGGAGGGGCGCCATCTTCTCCTTTGGGTCCTTGTAGTGCCCTGATGGTTCGCCCGGTCCGCGGCATCTTTTGTTCAGCTCTGGGTAAGAAGCTGATGACTGGGTGCATCTGATCCAACTCGTCCAGTCGTCAGATAGCATCCCAGGGCTCTCCTTCTGTGCCGTCGGACTTGTTTTAAAAAAGCCTGCTAGTCCACAGCAGCGTCTTTGTAGCTTTGTTTGACCGCCGTGAGGTCTTTGAATGATCAAATGGGTGAGTCTGCATCCAGTTTGTTGGAGATACTGCTTTGAGGCGATTGGATAAGAAGATTGGGCTTGGACTTGTTAAGCTTTTTCTGGTTGTGAGGCTTATCCTGACTGAGGGTTGTGGATGTTTCGGTAACTCAGGCATTTTGAACTAAGTTGTTGTTGAGTGACTGGGATTTTGAAGAGGGTCGTGAGGTCTTTAAATAGCCGGAAAATTCCTATCGATTTGTGTCACGGGCGCACAGTATTCCAAGCCATGCTTATCTTCTTTTCAGTGCGTCGGAACTTTATGTCTTTTCCGATGACAGAGATTCGTTGATGACATGACTATTCACCTTCTCTAATATCATGCAAGTTTCAAAGCCAGCTGTACAAACTTCAATAATATGTGCATTGATGGGGCACAATTATCGAAGAGACCCGGTCTTTATCCGCTCAGTAGGAGTCGCATGTTTATCCATTGGTCAGTCATGGATAGTTTCGGTTTCAGAAGGCCTTTGAGACAGCTTAGATACTTAGACAAGGAGTAAACTCTGCTTTTGAGAACCAGTCTGATGCAGTTGTGTGTAGTTCACCGGTTTGTCATTCCTGCACTTAGTCTCTCTTTCCTAATTTCAGTGCTTTCGACTATCTTCACCGGGTTGACAGCCTTGGTAATTCTACTGCTTTTCCTTTTAAGGCTGTAACCTTCCTTCAATAGAAGAGCTTGCTTGTTGACCCATGTTTGTCTGCTCCTTAACCACTAGTTAGAGTCCAAAGCTACACTAGGTCATTCAGTCGGCTGAAAACCAGTCTCCATGTAGAGCACCATCACGCCATTTGTCTGGAGCTGAGATTATTTCCCTCACCGATTGCCTTTTAGTTGTCTTTCTCCGGTATGGATTGTCGGTCTTTGATGGGAACTTCTGGACTTAGTTGATCTTAAGACTAATTCAGTTCCTGCTGATAAATTCCCCCTTAGTTCGTATTTCCACCAGTTATTCCGATTAGTCGCCAGGCTGATTTGATCGTCTCTTGAGCGCTTTTTGGTCTTCTGAGAGCCTTCTTCTTCCCTTTGCTTGAGGCGTTCCCCCTCAGTAGGCTCCCTTAGGTGCAAACTTCTTTCAATACACTGTCCCGGTTTCTTTTAGACAAGTATCGCTCTTTTGAAACTGGTTTGTTCCTTTATTGCTTGATTTTCCCGGTTCGGAGCTTCCTTTCCGGGGTCCTGTCTGACTGCTACCGCTTGGTTATTCTGATCATCTGTTGTGCCTTTCTCCAGACACCTGATTCCCTCTCTTTACTGCATTTTTACCTAAAGCTTGCCAGTATATAGATGACTCACAGCATACGCTATGGTCCTTAGGCATGGTGTTAGTACAAGGCTTAGAAAGAGCAATTTCTGTTTTCTTTTCCTTCACTTATACTGGTAATGAGGGTGGATCATTATTAAGATTAACTTTAATAAGTGTAAGAGAATTTTTGAGTTCCCAGATGATTCATTTCTAATTACATGAACTCATCAGTAATCAAGCACATTGACTGTAAGTTCTTTCTTGCTTGTACCGGTTCAGACAGTTGCTGGATACCTATTTCAAAGGTAGCCACTGACTTGGCACATGGTTCGATCTCAGCGGGTGTCTTTCCCCCTGGGCATGTGCCGACAGCATCTGCTGTCTAGAGGTTAGTAGAACCGGTTGAGTTCCTGCATGTATTCCTGCAAGAACAAATAAAATCCTCGGTACCCAAATCTCTTTGAGTCCGGTTAGGAATTAGTACCTTAGGTATCCATAATTGGATTATCCTAATGTGTCTACCGGTAGTGGGATCAATAAGATATTTATATTTATTATTTCTCTTCTGAGACCAGTCTTTGGGTCTTCTGTAGCCTTGTGTTCCTGATTTCGTGTCGTGGCCATTCCCCCTTGGTTGTTGAGATCTTCTTCTTCGTGAATCATAACTCACTCCGGTATTCCCCCTTAATTGTTGGGGTACTCCTTTATGTGGAGCATTTCTTACATTGTTCCCCCTTGCTACCTGAGGTCTTGTCCTTGCGTAGGACACTGAGGAATTGTAGGTATGTTTCACTCCAGTTTCCTTAGACCTGTTCATAGGAGCAACAGAAACTGGGTTATAGTTTGCAGGACGAACAAAGTTGATCACCTTTGGAGTAGTAGGTTGTGCGGATGTTGTTGGTTTGTCGACATCAATTCTTTCGTCGTATCCGAGTCCGGTTCGGTCACCAGCATCCCTTAGGGAACCTTGGAGACATTGGAATGTCTCTGTTGACTTAGTCCATGACTGGACCAAGGCGGTCAGCTTCTTGTTTTCTGATGCATTCTTTTCGGCTGCTTCTTTGAGCTTGAGGTTTTCTTCCTGTAGATAGCTGATCTTTTCAAGAAGAGGTCCGGTATCCTCTAGCGCTAGTGCTTTTCCTTTTTCTGCCACTTTTAACTTCTCGTTCAGTTTCCAGTATTCATCAGACATATTCTGAAGAGCATCTAGAACTTCTTCATAGGTGAACTTATTTTCTGGATCTGATTGATCTCCCATCAGGCAGATAAGGTCTGGTTCAACTTTGTGGTTGCTTGGTTCATCCTCAGAACTTGATTCATCGGAATCGGTATCATCCCATCTGTGGCTATCTCCATTAGTCGTGGAGGTTTGTGCCTTCTTCCACCTTAGGTGTTGGTTTGTCTCCTCTTTGGAGTCATTCTCAGCTTTGGATCCGGTCCTGTCATATTAAGTTGAATGTTAGTATTATCGCTTAGCTTACGCTGATTAACCTGTGTCACATTGGATGATTTTCCGTCTTCCAGAGCTTCTGTTGGATTTTCCTTGAGCTCGTTGATTTCTTGGTTTTCCCCAAGTCGACTTAGTTTGATCCACACTTCCTTAGCGGTTTTGCCTGTCATAACTTGTCTGAAGACTTCTATGTCCAGAGTTTTGAATATGACATTTTTTGCAATATTATCCAGATTTGTCTTTCGTCTCTCTTCTGCTGACAGCTCGTGTCTTCCCTTTGGAATTTCTCTTGGCTCGTCAGGGTAGACAGCATGTCTTGCGTTTATCTTGTTGAACACGAATGGTCCATTTTCCAGTACGTCGATCATTTCATCATCTTGCGCATAAAGGTAGGTCATCAACCTTATTTTCCATTCAAGAAAATTTTCCCTGCTAAACATAAGAAGCTGATCTGATAAAGTCATGGTTAGTGAGAAAAAAAAAAATCAAGCAAACCCGCTCTGATACCACTTGTTAGGATCGATTTACGCGTTTAGAGGGGGGGTGAATAAACGCTTGACGCCTTTTTGGTATTTAACCGGTTAAGGTTAATACCGGTGCTTGATTTTTCTCTTTATGTTATTTGCGGAAGCTAGTAGATCGGTTCTGACTCAGAAACCGATAATCTGTGCGTAGTGTTAGTGTGTGTGTGAAAGACGATACCAGTTTGTTTCTGGAAGTTCGGAGTTAAATCTCCTACGTCTCCCCTTCTTCCTCGTGAGGAAGGTTCACTAGACTTCAGTTATACACTCACGGTACAACCTACCCGGCTACCCTCAGCCTTATCTAGTGAATCCCTAGGCAGTCGTAAAATACAATCCACCTACTTCAACAGCTTTTTACAGTCCGTCGGAATAACAATAACTCACTTACTCAACCTGACCGGTTATCGTACAGTGAGGACAACACTTTCTAGATTTCTCGCTTTGTTCTTGACTTTCGTCTGATTGATTTCTCGTGGTTGTGTTGTTGTCTTCTTCAGTGTTTCTTCTCTGATATATATACTTGTTTGTTGATGAAGAAGACCGTTGTGAAATAGCTCCAAGTGCTGAACTGTGCAATAAATGCACTTTCCCAAAATGGGTACTGTCCGGTCTTGGCAGCAGTTCATACTGTCTCATTTGCTTTTTCCATTTTAAGCTCGGCTTGACTTCGACCCGACTTCCTATGGCAGCCTTGCATTAAAGATTTCGACAGTAGATTTCATTATCCCGCCTTGAGTAAATTTGAATCTTTGTACACGTGGCATGCTTGATGACAGAACTCCGGTCTTCGCACTTTATCGGTCCGGTATCTGAGTTCTGATCCTTGCTCCTGTCAGGTCCAGTATATCGATGCATACTGTCCGGTTTTAGGCACGCTTCTTCTAACAATCAGTCTTGTGTTCTTTTAACTGATATCCGGTCTCCTGCGCATATGTAATCTGCTGATTGACATCCGGTCTTTTAAGCTTCTTCAAACTGGTATCCTTAACCAGGCTTGAGCAATTTCCTTCAGACTGATTATCTGGTCTTTTAATCTTCGGTCTTATGTTCTTCTGACCGGTATTCTTAATCAAGTTTGGACAATCACCAAAACTGTTTAATCTGAATTCTTGATTCACGATTCCTAACGTTTTGATGCAAACACATATTTTGGTCAAAACTCAGAATAATCCCTACTGAAATCCTAATCTCCAAAGATTGAGAATTTCACAAGCTCAAAATGAGAATGAAAAATTCATCAATCAAAGATAACCCAAGTCCCCAAATGAAAGAAAATAGCATAAAAGGGAAGAATACCATATGTAGGGACAAATAATTTCCTAAAATGGGGGACGGAGACGCTTATGGGGTCCTACATAAGACCATCTCCAACCGACGAACTCTCTCAAAGTCAAAACCATTCTCAAACTCAAATTGCAGTGATTATTCTTCAATCATTAAACTCATTCTCAAACTCAAAAGACTATTTTCGTAATATTCAAATTACACACTTTTACAAACTACAAATATATTTTATAAATTTAGAAATTAGGCTACAATATTATTTTAAATTGAATTGATATAATAATATTTATCGGATTTAATTTTATTTTATATACTTTATTTAGTTTCTAATATTCACGGACAGATACCAAAGCGAAATTAATTTCAAATATTTTTCTTCATCTTATTAATCAACAACAAAAGAGAAAGTGATTAGGCTACGTCTCATTTACTCTTCCTAAGCCCACAATTCCTCTTCTATATATTTTTTGTATTTGTTATAGTTTTTATATGTGGTTCATTAATAACTAAAACAGATAAAGGGACTTTAATGCGATTATATGATCAAACGCATCTTGTTTACAGCAAAAGCATATATCAGTCAAAATGATGAGAGAGAAAGATTAAAACGCATCTTGAGTTTTGATTTGGGGTTCGATTGGAGTACTTTTGTTAAGATCGGTTTGTGTGTTTAGAGGGAAGGGTGAATAAACACTCGATTATGTTATATTAGTTTTTCAGTTTTTATCTCGTTAAATGTCATATTGGTGCTTGATATATTAGTGTGTTGACTGGTGCGGAAGAAGTTTTGAACCAAGACCAGATGTGAACTGATGTGTGTATGTTTTTGTAGTACAAACAGAGTTTGTTTCTGAAAGTTCGGAGTTAAAATCTCCTACATCTCCCCTTCTTCCAGGTCAGGAAGGTATTCACTAGCCCTGTTTTACAACACTTGTCGTACAAACTTCTTAGCTAGACCCACTCAATATATGTGAGATTCTTGTTTTGAGCATTGTGTATTCAACATATTAATTTTGGAATATATCTTCGCCTAACATGTAAAAGTACCAACTGATATCGATGTGTCTTCAGTGGCACCAGCATGACCAGTTCCACTCTTTTCTTCATTGGCTGATTGGTCAAGTTTCAACTTCTTATGTGATTCACTGCCACACATGAGGGTGCCAAGTAAAAAAGGAATTAATTATGATATTTTGAACTATTTTTTCCATTATATTTCGTCAGTCTATTATTACTCTACAAAGAAGCGAAGCAATTGCTTCAATGAATAACGCAACTAGGAGAAGCACCAATCCCAAAAGGCTAATTGTTCAAACTCAGACTCTTTACTAGCTTCACAAATCACAAATACACAGAAACACCCTCTTGCATTTCTCTCATCTACTACAGCCAGTGTTTTAAAACGCGTATAGCGCAATGCGTCGCGTTTCAGTTCAGATAGCGCGTAGCGTAAATAGCGTAGCGTATTCCGTGAGTATTTCGGACAGGCCAATTATTACGTTAAGAAACATAATTCAACAAGTTTTATATATAAATATGGGTTCAATAATATATGTAAAATCCAAAATTATATATACCAAACAATAAAATATACATAAAATATATTAACAAACAATTCATGTACTTCATATTTAATACAATTGTTATATCTAATTCACTTCAGAGTCACCATTAATAAATATTGAAAAACATAACTAATAAAAATTTTAAAAACCTAGAATTAAAAAATATAGTGTTTAGAAATAATTCTTATGAATATCGAATAATATAAGATATGCATGTCATTTTGATCGTTGTTAAACAAAGAATAAATTAGATAAATTTGTTTATTTTTATCACGTATATTGTTTTAGATATCGGCTCTTTATGTTTTAAGTAATTAAAAAGTTACAAAAAAAATTAAAAAAATATGTTAGTCAAATCGAAAAGGACATTGGCACGTTAGTACATATGGTCTCAATATGTATAATACAAACGCTTTTCTTCTTACGCATTGACGCGTTTTCATCGAAAATGACGCGATAGCGCGCCTTAATTCACGCGACAAAACGCTTTTTAAAACAATGACTACAACATCACTAGGCATCTCTATATCATCATTAGGCAGCAAAAATCTCGAGAAAACGATCTTGTCAACACAAATAAAAAACAGACCCATTTAGTTAGCTATATATAACTTGAATTCTTATTTTGCATGGGTGCAATTACTTACATGAACTGGATTGAAAGCCCGGAGGAGACCAGTCTCCACATCTACCCTCTCAGTGATGATCGCATGTTGTATTCTCTAGCTGAACCGTTATGTTAGTGATGGTTGCGCCATCTTGCAAACCAAAGATAAGTAGGCCGATAAGGCTGACTATCGTGTGTCGTCCTTGTACAGATAATAAATATAACTAACACACACACAAAATGTGTGATATATATATATATATATATATATATATATATAGAGAGAGAGAGAGAGAGAGAGAGACTAATACATAAAATGAGTGGGGATAGTTGGTAAGGTCAGCTCTGGATTCGTTCCAGCGGCCGAAAGTATGGTGATCCCATACGGACTGTCGTTTGCGAGTTGATACAGGACTTCAATTCTAAAAAATAACACAGTTTGAGTAGTAATCAACTATAAAGGAAGTAAAGAAAACCCTAGTTGGAATAGTAATCAACTCTAAAAGAAGTAACGAAAAATACACTTTTAGCTCTAGGCTCTAACTTTCCTTCGTTTACGTGCATATAAGCTGGACTCCCAAATATTCTTAAGTTGGAGTAATCAGCATGAGTACCCGACCATACTTCCTCAGGAGTCTTGAATTTGATCGGTGAACACGATGAGCGGTTGACAATATAACATGTTGCAGCTATAACTTCAGCCCGAAATCATTTTTCAACCCAGCATTGGAGATCATACATCGCTCTCTCTAAAAGCGTCTCGTTCATGCTCTCGGCATCACCATTTTGTTGAGGCGTCATTCGAACAGTGTCATGTCGAGCAATTCCTTCATTTTTGCAAAATTGGTTGAATTTGCTTCCGCAAAATTCTAAGCCATTATCTGTCCGCAACCATTGATTTGTTTTCCTGTCTGTTTCTCAATCAAAGCTTCCCATTGTTTAAACGTTAGGAAACATCACTCTCTGTTTATAGACCCAGACTTTCCTTGAAAAATCTCAATGAAAGTCAACACATCTTGCACCACCTTTGAACGGAACACGAGAAAGACCCCATACATCAGAATGAATACCGTCCAAAGTACATTTCGTCATGTGGACAGCTGGCGAATTGAAGCTGGCTCATTTCTACTTCCCAAAAATACAATATTAGCAAAAGTCCATCTTACCTACACTTTGATCGCAAAGTAGGCCCTGATTGCTTAAAATCGTCAAGCCTTTTTTCTCCCATGTGACCAAGTCGCATATGCCAAAATCCCATGGTATCAACCTCTGGGGATCTCGAAATTGCGACGGAACCTGTAATAATAATTTTCTGCAAAATATATTAATTTTCAGACCTGCAAGCTTTCATCACGACAAGGGCACCTCTAGCAATCTTCAAAACTCCACCTTCACCTGACAATCTGCACCCTTGAGATTCAAGCGTGCTTAAAGAGATAAGATTATCTTCATATGTGGAACGTGTCTGACTTCTATGAGGGTTTGAATGATTCCGTCGAACATTATGATCTGAACTGTACCTTTACCAACAACTTTACACGGAGCATCATTTCCCATTAAGACGTATCCACCATCGAAATCTTTATATGTGGAAAAACAGCTCGACTACACTAGGTTCAACGGGTATATTATATTTCTAATTATTTATCTCATTATTTCTCAATTTGTAACAATCAGCTTTGATGTGACCATTTTTCTTGCAAAAATTACATACTTTATTTCTGTACCTGGATTTTGACCTTCCTTTAGATCTGCTACTTTTAGCATCTCTATGTTCTGGTCTTCCCCGTGCCACCAGGCCTTCTGCCTGGCTACCACTTGTTTCTCCTGTTATATCCATGTATATCTCTTCTTTCGATTGTAAACGCAGATTTGACACTAGCATATGGTATCGTATCTTTCAATTGTAACGAGGGAAAGGAACGTAACAATATTTATGGCATGATCTCAGTCAGTCACTTTGACTTTTGCGTTTGCCAAATCAATATGATAAAATCGAATTTATCAAGATGCGAGAGTATAGAAGTATCTTCTAACGTTTTCATACTGTAAAGCTTCTGCTTTAATATAGCCTATTCTCCTTAGTATTCATGTAGATAGCTTACATACCAGATAATCATGGTCGTCGTCTCCGTGGCAACTTATTGTAAAACCTCGTAAGAGAGGTTTAATTAATAGCCAATCTGGCTTTCCTGTCCAATTCATTAAATTGAGCGTCTTTGATTTTCGTCGGTTTCTTTTTTTCTCCTTCAAGCGCCACCTCACAACCATCTTAAATGAGTATGGCATCCATCTTGAGACTCCACATTGCAAAGTTGACATTTCCGTCGAACGTTTCAATTGACATGTTGGTCGTCATGGTGCTAAAAAATAAATCGGGTTGGCTTTGATACCAATGTTAGGATATTTGAATTTGATAATATATTTGCCCGAAAACATGACGATAATCGAGATTTACGTGGTTCGGTGCGTCCACGGGCCGGAGGTTAGAACTTTTTTATTATGTGGAGATATTACATGTAGGTACACCTCGTAAAGATGGAGTGTAGAAAAGCAGCTACAGTTATAGTGAGTAAAAATAGACAAACAGATATTTCGACTTCGAATCTATTCATCGACGAAGAAAATAACTGGAGAGGACTGAAGATCTGTATTGTGGGTGATGTTCCTTCTGTCTCGTATCATGCGTAATTATTGGCGAACATCTGTATCAATTTCTTATTTGAACATTAAAAAAAAACTACAGCTCCTTCCTTTGACTGTGCCTTTTAGCAGCCTGCGTGAAGAAAAATATTATGCGCACACCAAAGAATCATGCGCGCATCAAAACTCTGATCTTCAAAATCCATTAAAAAACTGATATGGTCCCATAGCAAAGAAAAATTTGCAAAGGTCATTTTCAACAAAAATCTATCATTACATGTCCAATGGATTTGGATTTTACCCACTTAGATAGAGTGAAGAATTAAGCATTAAAAATTTAGAGTGAAGTCGGAGAAGATCCCAAGAAAAGAGAAAAAAAATATTTCGTCGTCTATATTATTCAAATTTTTTTCATTCATCCGATATCCAATTTGGCAAAGTCGATAGTCTATAAATGTCTACGCAAAATGTTGATTCTACTTCTCAAATCAATTTGGACTTTAGCCAAAGATGACTTCTACATTTATGAAAACCCAATAAAATGGATAACTAATCGGGCTATTTAATACAAATGGGCACAAGCCCAAATCTCCAACATCATTTGTATATCTTTCATGTGAATTCATTACTCGCATTATAAGCACCTATTATACAAGAATCTTATACTTATTATAAGTAAAATCTTTGACTTCTCATTGACCCCCCTATAGCCAATCGCTGTGTGACACGTCAGCGCTCAAAAGTACAATTACCATTTTGGGTCTGAGGGTAGTGGGATTTACATGGATGGTTATAGTAATACATTAATTGTATTGATTGGCATAAGTCTGATTTTGTTGTGTAATATTACTGTGTGTATCATGATTATTTGTGTCATTTTTTGGGTTTGCAGTATATTGAATTTGAAAAGTTTTGTAGAATTAAATGTTACTGATTGGTTTGTGATAGAGTTCTATAACTGTTTAAAATTTCTTTGATGAATCTTATCTTACTGTAACTCAAAGGTTCGCCTTTAATGTATGCCACAAAACCGGTTCATTTAACGCAATATATGATATTGTAGCGTTATACATGTATTGTAGTTGCCCAAAACGTTTGAAGAAATGAACGTTCTTTTATTAACTAAAACGTTTGAAGAAATGAACGTTCTTTTATTAAACATTCAGTGAATCTTATCCTATTATAGTTCAAGGGTTTGGCTTATAATTATAACAATCAATTGTTTAATGTTGCCATTATATATATAGAATTGTATAACTATTTTGTTAACACAGTTTATATTATTCCCGGCTATTATTAAATACATATAATTTATTTCATGATGGCTGCACCGAATAATCATTCCGTACTTAGTATTTTGAGTCCTTGGATGGGAAACAATACAATCATTGTTAGGTTGCTTCGTTACTGGAGAGCTACAAATTTTAAAAGAAATGGAGAGCTGATATTAGTTGGGTTAATGTTACTCGATGAAGAGGTGCCAAAAATTCAGTTTATTTTCTTTTATTTTTTTACTTAATCTAATGTTTTTTTTTGGTTATAGGATACTCTTATCCAAGCTACAATCAATAGTTCGGTCGTTCCAAAATTTGAAGGCCTACTTGAGGAAGACTGCGTTTTTTCCATATCAAACTTTGATGTTGTAAATGCTCAGCAGTGACTAGTCTTTTGTGCGCCAATCTTTTATATGCTGAATCTCTATGATTAATTTATATATAGCCTATTGCTTTTTCATGTGGCCTCCGAGCTCATAGTACCTTGAAACTTCAAAGAAAAAGAAAAAGGAAACTTTCTGTAGTAGCTAATATAATATATATATATATATATATATATATATATATATATATATACTTCGATATTGTGGTTTCTTTCATTATTATTATCTAGAACTATCTATATCCGTTTTGAAAGAAAATATCAAGGTTCTCAAATCGGATTTTCGAACCGAACCGGAAATTTTAATGGTTTAACCCGGTATAGAACCGGAATCAAACAGTAAAACCGTTATCTTTTATATAATAAATATATATTTTATATATGAACAAATAATATGAAAAATTACATGTTTTATGAACTTTTCTCAAACTATAGATATATAAATTAAGGGGTAAATTAAATGAAAGTAAATTGCGTGGGTTGTTATAGATTAATCGTATGTCAAATATTAAATCTATGAGCTTGGGTCAAATTCGAATAAAAATAAAATAGTGAGCTAATAGGTTAATTATAAAATATAAAAATTATGGTGTTGGATGGATTAGAACCAAGCCCATTAAGTAAAATATCTACAACTTAACTACTAAACAAATTTATTGGTTTTCTTATTTGTATAATTTATCTAAACCATTTTTTATTATTTTTTAAATTAAAAAAAAAAAACCAGATCGGAATCGGACTTGATTTTTGACCGGTCCGGTCTTGACAACCATGGAAAATATTAGACATTGATTCAATGTTTTTTCTGACATGGTAACATTTATGAATGAAGTTTGAACCGTTCAATGAGAGTACGTAGGCTTTTTAATTAAAATAGGGGAATTTGAACCCAAATTAGCTAAAATAGGGTTAATTTGGTGGAAATTAATAAAATCGAGTGAAACGCGGCTATTAACAGCGACGATGCAACCATTGCCCGCGACGCTGACGTGGAAATTAATAACCATCGCGAAAATACAGGTGGGCCCGGCTGGGCCCGCATGTGGCCCGCGTCGCACTTATTGGATGCGTCGTCGCGGTTAATAGCCGCGACGTTTGACCTAGACACAGTTACACCCACCACTAAACCCACTAACGACCCACTACGACCACTAACGACCCACTAACGACGCATATCCTCCCGACGAGTACACGAATCCCGCGCCGAGCTTTTCGTTTCCTGACATTGCTTCAGTTACTGAAGGATTGACGAATATTTCGTTTGCCCCTGACGAAGATATACCTTCGAGCAGCCGTTGCATTCCTATTAGTTCGACGGTGGCGCAGCCTGAGATCGATCACGACGCCGTCCAAGATGACGTCAGTGACTCTGAAGCCGATGACGAGGGTGGGGCACTAGACGATTTGCCAGATCCCGCAAATGCCGATGATGAAAATGACGATGAACCAATGCCAAGTGAGCTAGAAGAGAATAGAGCATTATACAAGTCGGTGCCGTTTAATACCTCTTATCAAATGGCTCCCACAGAAGAGGGCGAAACTGGTGGTGACCAGTCAGCTCCTCCAAGTACTCGAGCCACTGATCCTGCGTCCTGTGCTGGATAACACCACTGACCGAGTGACCATCCACGGGGAGTCCCCACAGCACACCAACGTCCTCAAGAGTGACGGTGGCCTCACCCACAGGCAAGTGGAACGTATGCGTCTCCTTCCTCCACCTCTCTACGAGGGCCGTGATCAAGTGTGGATCTAACTTCTGAGATCCACAACTATACACGCCGTAGAAAGATATAGTATCCAACCTCTCCAGAATACGACCATGCAACCGCACCGGTCGTGAAAGCTTACCCCATACGACACTCTCCAAACCCCTAACAGTCAAAGGCGTGTCGAGGGCACCATCGGCGTTGGATAGTACATCGTTACAACGATGACTATCCTGGAATATCAGAAGTGATCTGTCGATCGGACCGTAATATTCGTACGTATCCATCCTAAATTAGCATTTCAAAGTCAATATCGCAACAAATAACAATAAACAAACACATAAATTGACTTATGTACTAACAATCGAACCCAAATAACCTAAAAAACCCTAATTTCAAAATTAGGTTTCTAAATTAGGGAAAATTTCAAAATCGAACCAATTATCTAAAATTAACGTGTTAAATCAACATACTAAGCAACCCATAATATCTAGAGCATAAATTATACCAAAACACAAACATAAACGCAAGTATTCGACGAAATCTAACGAAACATCAAAAACAAGATTTAAACAAATTAGGAATTTCATACCAAACGAAGCTTAATTGACGACGACGAGGAATAACGGATCTATCACTCTTTGAAATCGCGCACCAATCGCCCGAAATTTCGCCTGAGGAATCGAAGGGAGGAGAGGAGAAAAAATGAAGAAGAAAGGAGGCGTCGCGGCTTTATTCATCGCGTCGTCGCGGGCATTAAGCGCGACGACGCGTCCATTAGCCGCGACGCCCGGTTAATTGGGCCGTAAATCGGCTCAATTGATCTTTTACAAAAGCGGCCCTCCAAAAGCCCGATTGAGCCCGCGTTAAGCCCGATTGAGCCCTCGTCGCGTTTAATGGGAGCGACGTCGCGGCCATTGCCCGCATTTCGCTGTTAATAGACGCGTTTCGCTCGATTTTATTAATTTCCACCAAATTAACCCTATTTTAGCTAATTTGGGTTCAAATTCCCCTATTTTAATTAAAAAGCCGAGTACGTACGTCTTTTGACTCTTTTCTCGAGTTCGTCATATATTCTTATTTTTACATCAAAAGACAAAAGAACTTTCAAAAGCAAGACTCATCAGAAAAACCTCGCATTAAAGCTTCTCAAAGTACTACACGATAACATTACAATTACTTTGTGAAAGAAAATCTTTACACTACTCACAAAGTCAAGCATAATAGTCAAAATGAATTTGTCAAATTGACAATAGATTATGCATGTCACAATTTTTTTATCTAATCGATGTAAGATGCCCAACAAACCTCCGTGAAAAAGAAAAGAATTCCACTTGGTACTCATGTGTTTTAGTTTTTTTTCAGCCGGTGCCCAAAGTTATTTTCAATTCCAGTAGGTACCCTTGTATTTAAGACTTTTCCAACTGGTATCCAAAGTATTTCTCAATTACAGATGGTACCCCTGTGTTTAAGGCTTTTCCAACTGGTATCCAAAGTGTTTTCAAGGTAGATATCCCTATAACTTATAACGTCGTGATTTTAAATGACCAAAACGAGATTTTTAGGTGTAAGCCTTGTTAATTGCTAATGGAATTCTAGAAATGACTAAAAATGGTTCTGACACCTAAAAGTCACATTTGTAGCTTTTTAAAATCACGACGTTATATGTTAGGGGTATCTACCTTGAAAACATATTGGACGCCAATTGAAAAAGCCTTAAACACAGCGGTACCAACTGGAATTGAAAAATACTTTGGGTACCAGTTGGAAAAGTCTTAAGCACATGTGTACCTACCGGAATTGAAAATAACTTTGTGCACCAGCTGAAAAGCCTAAAACACAGGGGTACCAAATGGAATTCCCTAAAAAAATGTCTACCATTAAAGGCAATCGTGATTCTGTTATCTTCTATTTGAACGGATCCCATGATCTTAGATTATTAATTTCAAATTTTAATTTTAAATTCAAATCTATTGTTTGGCAAATGTTAAGATCGAATTTCAGAGCTGGAGCTCGAGCTTGAACTCCATCATTCTATTATAAAAATACAAAATAAAATAAAATAAAAATAATAAATAAAACAAGCTCGTCACTGTAAATCAGTGAAAGCTAAAACTATCAAAACAGTGGAGTCCAAATCAAATTAATTAATATACATATAATAAAATTTTATTCACTAGGGCTATTTTACTCAAATTATATATAAAATTGATATATTTATTATTTTTAATATAAAATGATAACTGAAGAAAAAATTCAGTGGGGTCAATACAAATGTGTTTTACTCTAAACCATTTGGATGAAATAGAGTAACTGCTTTAGGTGTTGGTCACATCTTTTTGTCTATGAATTATTTGACAGTATAGAAAGAAGTTTTAGTTACATTATTATATCGTTTTGGACAATATTATTAGATTGCATGTTGATAAGATATGTTTGGATTATAGTTAACGAGATTAATTTGCAAGTGAAATTTGATAGTATAAATATACGATTAATACACAAAAGTATTGAATAAAATTTCATACTATATCCCTCTCATATTTCTCTTAATCTATATTATCGTAATAATATTATAATATTAATATAACGCTTTATTATGATTAACAATAATATTATAATATTGATATAACGCTTTATTATGATTAACAGTTTATAACAATAACGATTTAGAATCAAACGATTAATGGATCTTTAACTAAGATAATAGATAGATTGAACTTGAGGACAAAAAGAAGATGGTGGGCTTAGCTTAGGTGCAGTGCACCCAACTACTGTTGTACTCCTACCTACGGTTTTCATTTCACCAAAATGTCTGCAAAGTCAACAGAGCATCAACTCAAAATTTACGAACCCCAATTTATATATCATCATACTTAGATCAAAGAACAGTTAATTAAAGAAGGCACTCAGTTTTAATTTTAACTTCAAAACAAAAGCTCTAAAAATTTCTCCAATTCATGTATATGTAGTAGCTTTTGTTGTCTTTTTACCCTCCCTCCCCTCTTTTCGCAAAAACACATTTCTCACTTTTCCCACAACCCAATTCTAGGGTTTTATAATCACCCCTTTTTTTTTTCTAGAGCTCTTCTTTACCCAAATGCTGTTGAGTGAGCTGAACTCGAGCTTTGGGAAAAAAAATTCAGGTTGTTGGGTAGCTGAGTAACATTTTTTTTTTCTGCATTTTCACGGAGTAAAAGGGGTTTTAATTTGTGCGCTGGCTTTGAATCTGCATCTAGATTCTGCATTTTTTTGCTCTTGATCCCTTTCTGCAGTTGTTGGTGAGAATTGATAGTGAATAATTTCTGAAATTCCTTCAAAGTTCAAACCCATGTTAAACCCTTCTCCAAAATCCAACATTTAGCAGCTTAATCGTCTTCGTTGTTAGGTTTTGTCTCTTCTTCCACCCTCCGATTTGTAGATTCAGAGCAAGTGGTTAGAAAATTGAGTAAAGGGACTTGAGATCTATCTTTAGCTAGTTAATGCATGGACGGAAGAGAAGGTATGGCGTCTCCTTATTACATCCACAGAGGTGGAATGATTGGATCTACCAATATTAACAACCTAAGCATTCATGTCCATGGTGGTTCATCTTCATCCGCTGCTCAGCCAAGTGGGCTCCACACAACGCCTATTTTCCGACCACATCCTAGTCAGCACATCCCAGTTCAGTCGAGTGCTACCAATAGGGGCGGTGGCGTTAGCATAAGTGGCTCATCTTTCCATGTCGAAAACACTTCGACTAATTATCCTCCTCATGAGTTAGTGTCTAGT
The DNA here is from genome assembly GCA_027422505.1 of Craterostigma plantagineum. Classification (NCBI taxonomy): domain Eukaryota; kingdom Viridiplantae; phylum Streptophyta; class Magnoliopsida; order Lamiales; family Linderniaceae; genus Craterostigma; species Craterostigma plantagineum. The sequence continues at coordinate 802,139 of JAPQWV010000233.1, forward strand.
GGTGGTGTTGGTGAATCTATGGTGGTGAAGAAGAAGAGAGGTCGGCCAAGAAAGTATGGGCCCGATGGGACAAATGTGGCGTTGGGATTGTCACCTAATCCTCCGCCTAGGAAGGTAGCGGCGGCAGAGCCCACGAGCAGCTCCGGCGAGAAGGCTAGGCGAGGCCGGCCGCCAGGGACGGGATGGAAGCAGAAGCTTGCTCCTCTTGGTAAAAAAGAAAAAAGAATTATCTTGCTGAGTTAGTTTATCTTTCAATTTGTGTTGTTTGAGGATGAAAATGGTAACTTTATGCTTTAGTTGTACTTGTTTAATGTTTGCTGCTAAGGTTGAAAATATTAGTGAAAGAAGATCGAAGGGATTCAAGTGTTGTAAAAGAAGGATTTTAACTTACGGGCCTTGAAACATGTTTTCATTAGAGTTTTTGTCACAATTTTTTTGCTGAAGTATTGAGTGTTAGGGGCTATTGGGTAGTAGATATATTGGAGAATCGTGCTGTTGTTTTGTTTGAATTGCAATGTAGTAAATTTCTCTTGAGAGACTTTTAACTTCATCTTCGTTACCAAACAAGTTGGGATCACTAATTTCATTACTTGTCCTAACTTTGTTCTTTTATCAGGTGAATGGATGAATAGCTCGGCTGGGCTAGCCTTTTCGCCACATGTATTGCACGTTGGAGTTGGAGAGGTATTCTTTAGTATTATTCTAACTTAACTCATCATAGTACGTCAATATCAAGATTCTCGAGGGGTGTAATAATACTTCTCTTTTAATATCAGGAATGAAATAATAATTAGCATAGATTCGATGCTGAATTGCAACCACAAATGGCAATAATTGCTCCTATCTTGCAGGACATTGCAGCAAAAATACTCGCATTCGCTCAACAGAGGCCGAGAGCTCTATGCATCATGTCAGCTAACGGGTCGATCTCTACAATCACACTGCGCCAGCCCTCGAATTCTAGCGCAACAGTCACTTACGAGGTTGTAATCAAAATGAATACCTTTTTTTTTCCTTGCAATACGTCGATGTATGCATAATTTTGATGGAAATCCAAGTAAAGTCTCAGAAATTTCTCTAATATTCATTGGATGATAGATAAATTCATATTCAGAAAGTTTCCTTTTTCTTAAAATAGGGTCGTTTTGAGATAATGTGCTTGTCGGGTTCTTACCTTGTCTCTGAAAGTGGTGGCCCACGCAATCGAACGGGCGGTATAAACGTTTCTATATGCAGCCCAGATGGGCATATCATAGGAGGCGTAGTAGGTGGTAGGCTTATTGCATCAAGCCCAGTTCAGGTAATAATTACATTCTCCTTACATTCTGTTATTCGATATATCTATGTTACTCGTTTTAATAGAATATGTTTAGATGTAATTACTCACTAATTATTTTTCGGGCAGGTGATTGCATGCAGCTTCGTACATGGCAACAACAATACTACGAATGCAAAGCCCAAATCTGACTCAGAACCAAAAGATCAGAGTCAGGCATACGATGCACAAACTGGTAAGAATGGTCAAAGTCAAAATCTGAACTTTGCTACTCCTCAGCATGGAAGAGGCGCCTGGCCTATGATTTCACAGACCGAAGTTAGAAATCCTCACGCTGATATTGACCTGACTCGAGGATGATGACTACATAATTTAATCTGTTTATATGCTAAGGTTTGTTTGCTGTAATGTGATGTATGCTCGGGATTTTAGCTATTTATAATCAAGATTCCATTTCGACGGCGAATGGTAATTTGGTGCTAACTTTCGGTGTAAGAAGAAAAAGGAACTGCTTTTAGTAGGTAGGCTGTTGAGAGTGTTGTTGAAGGTGAGCGTAGTGAGTAGGCTATGGTTATTTAGGTTTGTTGTTAAGAGTTTGGTGAAAAATTGTGCTTCATGACATTAATTGCATATTTGGTTGTAATGAGCAGAACTGCACTTTTAACTTTCATTGGATCGAAATTCATGTCGAAACTTGAAAAGTTTTTTGATTCGTTTTCGATAGGCTAATGATTCAGACGATGTAAAAAAATCATTACAAAAAATCTGAATGTTATATGGGCAAGGAGATGAGATCCTTCACAGTAGCAGCTACAGCAGATTAAGAATCGCAAACGTCAAACGTTATTTATTCGATGCAAAGACGTCCCTACGATAAATGGGTGTTCTTGACTTAAGTTCTTCTCAAGTAGTTTCTTGATGTCCTTCTGCAAAATGGAAACCGAAGATAAAGCGCCCATAAAAAAACACGCTGTAAGAAAAACAGAGAAACTTGGAATTTGCCCAAAATCGACCTCTATGCTCAGAGGCGACGTAGTTGGTGCATAGCGATCGATGACGTCCCTTCTTTATCAACCAAAAAAACTTGGGAGAAATTCCACTTAATGCCTTCATCAAAAAAGGCAGCCTTTCGCCGATTTCATGAACTTGTATATAGGAGCAGCATTGGGACCATTCACATCAACCTGGGCATTTCGGTAAGTTTGATAAAAATCGAGGGCTTCAACGTAAAAGATTCGAACAAGATAAGCCCAAAACATCATATTTTAGCGTGCCTTGATCCTTATATTTGTCTTATAACTGTGTCAGCTCTGTGTAGTTTGAATTGGTTAGGCAACTGCTCAGCATTTACCAGCCAAATTAGACATAGAGAAAGGAAAAGTATTGTCCTAATCTTGAGATTTTTGGATCATATATACTACATTAACACATGCTTATCGAGTCATCAGCTATTACAAGAATTTTTTAGTAAAAATGGTGAAAGCGTGTTATTGGGAGGCTACATAGACTATCAATAATACGGCTTTGCCTTTGTAGATGCTCAAATTCACATCATTACCGTTAGAATCCTGACAGAGATGAAAACTCTCTCAGATGCAATAACAAACCAATATAAAGAAAACATGCCCAGATATATATCTAAAAAAAAAAAAAAAAAAAGAAAGAACAATCATTGAAGATTGAAGATCGACCAATATCAAACGTGATTAGAATAATACACAAAAAAAGAACTGGGATTTGTAGTTCAGATAGATGAAGAAAGTGATTACCTGAACAGTAAAATCATGGATTGACTGAGGCTCGCGCGATTGGCTGGCCATGTGATTAATATCTGCGGTCGCAACTCGCAAGCACGACAAAATCAGTAAATAAAAAGCTCGAATTAATTGATCAACAATGATAAGGAAAAATTATCGCCTTCTTCGATATTAAAAAAAGAACCCAAAATAGATTCGTTCACCTACTGTATTACAAGTTCGTTTTCTTTGTCTCGTGTTTATCCCCGAAAGTAGTATCCTTTAGGACAAGATCGATGATAATGCAAGCAGATTACAATTGATTGCCGAGTGCAGATTCCATGTAATTACAGTTGTACCCAATAGTTCTTGAAATTACAGTCAACCCTCTGAACATAGAACGAGATTTTTACAGTCGCGAACTTGGAATGCAGTTCAGAGCCCATTCCATAATGCACTTAATTTATTGTACATTTGAAGATACTAAGATCAATTAATGATAGATTAGTGCCACCATAGTCAGGAAGTTGCAGAAGGGGCCATGGAGAGAATAGTCAACAAAGAACTGCTACCACTTTTGGGCGTAAATTCAAAGCATTCACAACCACCGACCCATTAAACCTATAGTCAACACGAGACAATATATAGTCATTCGTCTGTTTATTTTATGTCTACGTGAAGAATTGTAAGAACAAAAATGAGGCTGAAAGTGTACGCTGATCGAACATCCCAGCCCTCGCGCGCGGTTCTTGTCTTCTGCAAGTAATTTCCCTGTTCATCTTCGTTTTGTTCTTTTTTCGAAAAGATCACACTTTAATTTTCTAGGGTTTAGTGCTTTGGACACATTTGTTTCTTTTTTCTTTTTTGTTTTGTTAATGAAGGGCGATTGGGATTGAATTTGAAGAGGTAAAGATCGACATCGTAAAGATGCAGCACTATTCCCCTGAATATGGAGGTAATAAGTGTTGGAAATTGGGGTTTATATCGGAAGGGAGGAACTTGATATCGAAGGATGTGTTTAGAGGAAGAGGCTTTGTATTACAACACACTTGTTTACAATATTGTTTTGATTTTGCTTGATTGATTGATACAAAATGCATATACCTCACCCCTATTTATACTAGTTTCTACCACCTTAAGATTTTGCCAACACATCACTATTCTAGAATACTCCCTAATAATATCTAGGTTCTATAAGATTCCATAGAGTTCTATGGAGTTCTCTAGATTTTCCGTAAGTTTCTAGATTTTGGGCTTGTGATCCTCCTTAGCCCAAATATTAAATCCACCTCTTAATAGTCCAAGCCCAAATCAAGTTTATATTTCAACACCCCCCTTAAACTTGATTTGGTATTACGAGCAAACTTCATAGTCGAGGGTGTTCCTTCTTCGATGGCTTGGTGAAAATATCGGGTACTTGATCCTTAGACTTCACGTATTCCAGCTTCACTTCCTTCCGTGTAATGCGCTCTCATCGGTCATGGCTAACTGGATTCTTAGATAATGTTATTGCCGACTTGTCACCCCAATCTTGTTTGGCTTCTTCTGTTGCATTTCCAATTCCTTAACCTTGTTTCTCTTGCGGGGGTACCTGTTGATTTCTGAGTTCCAAGCTCTTGCTGATTTTTCCAATCCACATAGTGGGTTCTTCATCTCATTCGTTGCTTCATATTCTTGTAGTTGCTTCATGTAGGTATCTTTCTCAAGAACTCCATGTTCGAGAGGAGACTTATGCATTTGGTGTATTCTCCCATTATTCTCGTGATAGCCGATGTCTGCTTTTTTACTGTAGCCTGCAGACATCAATCTTGTCTTATTTCTTTCAACTTCACCTTTATGCCCCTCTTGAATTATTGTTAACTCCCGCATATCAATTTTCTTTATAACTTTGATATTCTCATCCATGATGTCTTTCTCGTCCTTAGCGTCTTGAAACCTCATCAGACCACCATCTGCAAAGAGACAAATGAGAGTTTGATTATTTCGATTTTCAGTTACCTTGGGAATTTCTTGTTGGCTCTTGAAGTGTGAGACTCCCTCAATTGAGTTTTCGCCTTCTCCAGGTCCCGCAGGGAGTAATCCTAGTAGGGTATTGACCTCTTCTCTTGTCTTCTCTGTCGTTCGTTTCTCCATGCTATTTTCTTCGAATTCTTCTTCATTGCTGAACATCACCTCTATGTTATTGTTACCTTCCACCGGATGTTTTGCTCTTCTCCAAAATAAATATCGTCACTCACTAACTCATTAAACTCCATGGACATGCTTCTGTTTCCACTCATGCAACTGCTCCCACCGGTGTCTAGGTACCACTTATTGCATTCGCCGATCTCAATATCCTTATGGGCTAGTAGTAGAATTTCTTCTTCTCGATTTTTCTCTTCAATGTAGTTAGCCCTCTCTTCGACTTTATTGATTCTAGGGGCTCGACACTCGGAAGCATAATGTCCGAATTTCTGACAATTATAGCACTTAATATGTGATTTGTCATACCTTGGTCTTGAGTTACCTCTCCAGTGTCCTCTTGTTCGATACTCATCTCCTTGATGATTATTTTTGTCTTCGTCGTTGGGCCTCCAACCTCGTCCGTATTTATGTCCATGGCCTCCGCCTCATTCTCCTATATATCCTTGCCTGTAGCCTCGTCCTTGATATTTTTCCTCATTTAACCTTTCTTTTGCAGAATCAACTTGCAACTTCAGTAGTTGTTCAACGATCCCTTCCTTCTTCCTTTTCTTTTCCTCATGGGCTTGCAGTGAGCCCAATAGTTGCTCCATCGTCATTTCTTCTAGATCCTTAGTTTCTTCTATGATGGCTACGATATGCTCGAATTTCTTCTTTACCGGATCCGCTCCTTTATACGATGTTTGAAGCTTCTCCCATGCTTCCTTGGCAGTCTTTGCTTCCGAAATCTTCTCGAAAGCGTCGTCATCTAATCCTTGATAGATTAGGTAGAGAGCTTTCTTGTCTCTCTTTCGCAGTTCTCTCAAACTATCCTTTTGAGTTTGAGATTCGGTTCTTCGTTCTTCGGCTCAACGTAGCCTTTCTCCACGATATCCCATACGTGTTGTGATCCAAGGAGCGCCCTCATGTTGATACTCCAATTGTCGTAGTTGCTCTTGTTGAGTGTCGGGACTTGGAAAGAAACCATGCCGCTCGCCATCGCCTTAGGATCTTCTAGCTCTGATACCACTTTGTTGGAAATTGGGGTTTATATCGGAAGGGAGGAACTTGATATCGAAGGATGTGTTTAGAGGAAGAGGCTTTGTATTACAACACACTTGTTTACAATATTGTTTTGATTTTGCTTGATTGATTGATACAAAATGCATATACCTCACCCCTATTTATACTAGTTTCTACCACCTTAAGATTTTGCCAACACATCACTATTCTAGAATACTCCCTAATAATATCTAGGTTCTATAAGATTCCATAGAGTTCTATGGAGTTCTCTAGATTTTCCGTAAGTTTCTAGATTTTGGGCTTGTGATCCTCCTTAGCCCAAATATTAAATCCACCTCTTAATAGTCCAAGCCCAAATCAAGTTTATATTTCAACAATAAGATGACTCTTGAAGCTTCCGTTTTTATTTCCGTGAAAAGTTTTACATTCTTGACAGCACCCTCTAATTACATCATGTGATTGATTGTTCAGACATGTCTGAAGTAATCATCCACCGTTTTTTGTCGACTTTTGTGTACATATATAGAGAATTCAGTGTTGACATTCACGTTTCTTGATTGGGTTATATCTCATTGTTTTATCATAAACAGAAGTAAACCCCATGAGACAAGTTCCAGCAATAGTCCATGGCGATTTCAAGCTTTTTGAGAGGTAATAAACCTTTTTAATCTGTAACTTCAAACTACATTTGATATGTCCAATTCCATCTAATCACAAGACTTAACCGAAATGAGATCAAGCAAAGCAATGATGATAAATCTATCTACATCTATCCACTTATCAAATTAACTTTAATTGCATATTTCTTCATCTGAGCTCTTCAGCCATGCAATACTAAAGTATCTAGCTACTGCATTTCCTGGAGTTGCCGAGCATTGGTAATTTCTGATTAGGATCTTTTTGTTATCTATTTCCCATGCATTATTAATACATGAACAAACTTAAAAAAGGCGATTATATCGTTTTGTGCCGTCAAAGGTATCCATCTGATGCCCAAAAAAGAGCTAAGATCGACTCCGTTCTTGATTGGCACCACACAAATTTACGTCGTGCTTCGGGTAAAATTCCCATTCTTCGCATGCAATTTTTCTTATTAATACGAATTCATCGAGGATGGATTTTTATTTATTTACTTTTCGCTTCTTCAGTTGGGTATGTCTACAACAGCACAATCTCCCTTGTATTCGGCGTCCCACTAAACCCTAGAGCAGCAAGAGAATACGAGAGCTTCTTATCGAAATCGCTCGAAACGATCGAAACCTTTTGGCTCGAGGATGGGCCTTTCATGCATGGAAACAATGAACCTTCCATTTCTGACATCGCATTGGTTTGCGAAGTCATGCAAATTGAGGTATATAAGCAAATTTCATGTTGCTACATATTTTTCATTTTTCTCATCTTCCAAAACTCTTTTTTTTTTATAAATAAATGCGAATTGAATTTTAGCTTGTGGAAGACGAAGATTGCCAACGCATATTAGGTCGTCACAAGAAGATAGTGAGGTGGATAGAGGAAATAAAAAAGGCAGTGAATCCTCATTTTCAAGAGATTCATTCGATTATGCCGACGACTAAGGAGATGGTGACGAAGCTCAAGGTTCAGGCGAACAAGCACAAGCGTTGAGACCATGATAATGCAATAAGATATATTTATATGATTGAAGGAAAAAGATAAAGTGGAAGGTTGAATTTGTTTCCGGGTAAACTAGGTTGTTTGTCTGTGTTTTTGCATGTTGATATTCGAGCAAAATCACTATCTAATGGATGATTTTTATAAAATACGTTTGGGTTGATTAAAAAAGGAGACAAATCGAAACGTTCTCTCTTTTCCCAGTAAAGGACTATGTCATCACCTTCGTCTTTCCATAGTATGTATCAAAGGGGTCGTAGAACCAAAACTAGGAAACTATAAGCATATTGATATTCTCCATAGAAGTTGTGAATTTTGGCATTTTTCTTTTTAAAGGTTTGAAGTTGTAGGTATGATACTATATATTGATGATGAAATATCGTTTTTTTCTCGTTTTTTTTTTTTCAACCCTGAGTAATCCTATACTCGACTGATTATAGCTTGTGCCACACATTTCGAGGATGAGATAAATCCTCCGAGTTCAGGTGAAGGGGTCTTAATCGCCGGCCCACAACGAAGTCAAAGATGCTATTGGGAGTCGAATCTCTGAACTCTGATTTGAAAATCCAAATGCTTGTACGTCCACTACGTCACCTTTTTGGGGAATTTTTTTTACCGTTCATTGTGGAACAGTCTGGTGGATATTTAATTGGACTGCGCAATAATAAGCTATAAATATTCGTTTAATCGGTTTTTATATAAATCGAGAATCGACTCATTTATAAAAAAACCAAGAATATAAAAACCAGTCAGCTTAAAGAAAACTTTAAACTTTATAAAACGCTGAAATGATGCATTGATGACATGTCAGTGGCACGTGGGGCGACGACGTGATGCTGATTTGATGCGCTGACGTATTGAAGGGAATTGACGTAACAATCAAGAGTTGTGACTATTCCTAAATTAACCACTCGGTCAAAATAAGTCAATGGCCAAAAGTTTTTGTAGAATTTGGGGGTCGACTCCGGTCAAAGAAAGTCACATGTCGAAGGTTGTGACTTGTCGCGAATTTATCCAAATAACGTTTCGAAGCCGTCCGCAACACATCTTCTCATCACAAAGTAGCAGGAAATGCCATAATATCAAGTAATTTGCTGGAATGTTTGTTTTGTTGTGCTACAATAACAAAAGACGAAAGTCATTTTATCTTGGGACATTTGCCATAACCCTACAAAGCACAATAATTGGAGCAATTTTGTCTTACAGAAAGTGTTCCAAACACGTACCTCGTCATGTTTATGTTTGTATAATTTTTAGCATCGATAAATACATAGAGTCCGCTTAAAGAAAAATTCCATTTATGCAACTCTATTAACCGGATCCTGTAAGGGTTATATATGAATGTCAAAAGAACAAAAAAGAAACGCTTTTTTTTACAAAGTTCAAAAATTAAAACGGCGCGTTTAGAAATTTTAGCACACAGTATAACCACCAAATTCACCGTTATTAAAGATCATATAAAGGATTTTACCAATTGACTTTTAACACTTTGCTTGTAGTATTTATATCTTATCAAATACACAAAAATAGAAAATCAAAATAATATCTGACTTTGGATAAACTGGAAATTAATTTAATACTAGTTGCAGTTGAGACCTCAAAATAAATTACATTTTTAATTCAACCCCACAACTCTCCTTTACTGACTAAGGTCACCCAACTATCTAGGGTTAGGGTTAGGTTAGGGCTAGGGCTGGGATATGTATAAATAAGAAGTTTGTGAAAGAAAATTCAACAGCCCTACATCAATCGAAGAGTATCACTATCTCTAACATCAATCTTCTCTTTATAGAGGAGCTGCTTTTCTGATAAGAACGAGAATCGAAAATCAACGGTGAAGCACCGTTGGGCAAAATCAACGATAAACGTTGTCCAAAATCAACGACCGTTGCCCAAAGCCTCTAGGCTGATAACCTCCTTTATTATCAGATAAGATGAATATTACAGAAGGGTTTATGCCTATTTATATACTCTACTACGATACTAATAAAAGTCGTGATTCTAGAGAATCAATAATAAATGCTAAGAAATCCTAATAATTAATAAGAAGATTTGCGTTTATTTATAGAATAATAATCATAATAATTAATGATAAGAATCTCTTCCTCCCGCTCACGAAAAGTGGGCTGAAGCCCGACCCCGCCTTCGGTAAACCAATATGGGCCTCGGCCAATGCCCCGCTCTGTATCAATTCCATTCCTCTTCGGAACAACCTTGTCTTCAAGGTTGAAATCCGAAAACTGGCTCTGAAAGGAGATCTTACTCATCCAAGTAGCATCAACTCCGGGCTGCCCTACCGCCTCAAATTTATGCTTATCTTCCATCCCCTTTTTACGTTCCTTCATCCATGCTAGCACCATCCCACACCGACCCGGTTGTCATCTTTAAACTCTCCGGCAATTCCGCCTCCACAGGTTGGCTTCCCACCACGTTCGGGCACATTGCGAGTTCCCCTCGTAACTCCACTCGGTCGCCACCCCACTCGAAACTCATGGTTAGAGTTTCTCAATTCGTGCAAACTTCACCCAGCATAGCGAGCCACGCCACTCCCAGAATTACATCAATCCCACCCAAAGCGAACACATAACAGTCTACCTTAATAGCGCACCCCGAAAACGAGATAGGTAGCTGCTTACACACCCCTTCTGACTCATGTCTATGCCCGTCTCCTAACTGCACCCTGAATTTGCCCGTCTTATCCGGGTTAAGTCGAAGTAAGGATACCAAGGATGAGGAAATAAAATTGTGCTTTGAGCCACTATCAATCAATATCGTCACCGTGCGATCTCCCATGATGCCGCGTAACCTCATCGTGCGAGTGCTGGAAATTCCGGCCATGGAATAAACTAGAAGATTGCCACCTTCTTCATATGAACACACTTGGTCTTTTTGAACTTCTTCATGCCCCGTCACCTCATAATACTCGTACTGTTGGAGATCAAACTCCTCGTCGTCCTCAGCCAACATCACTCTCAGTTGTTTGAACGGACAGTCATGCGTAGGTGTAAACGGTTTCTTACACTTAAAGCACAACCCCTTTGCTCTTAGGTCTTCTATTACCCTCGGTGGAAGCCGAGTTAATCTGGAGCGGGCGGTGGACTGTCCGGACAGTCCTGAATTCGTTCTGAGGGAACGCGTATCCTGTTTAGAGAAGCTCTCGTTCGAACCCCGTGCACTACCACCCACTGCTGTCGCATTACTCTCCCCGGACAGCCTCGAATGCCTGAATTCATCCCCGAATCACTGAAAGTCTGGCCCTCTCGCCCTCCACTCTGAAAAGACAAATTATCCTCAGTATCCTTTGCTGGTTCCATTGCCATCTCCAAATCATTTGGGCGAGGAAGACACAACAATCCCCGGATTGAACCCTTCAACCCGTTCATGAAATAGCCCAAATAATCTGCATCAGATAGTCCCGTAACTTGACCCGCCAATTGGTTGAATACGTAGATGTAATTCTACATTGTGCCTGTTTGTCGGACTCCAGACAGCCGCTCAAACTTGCTACCCTTAAATCGATCAAAACGTGACATCAACGCATGCGTGAACTCGTCCCACGAAATTCTAGGCTTTCGCGCTTTCATCCATGTCAACCAGGGCAAGGCAGATCCGTCCATGGCAACTCCAGCTGCCGCCACCTTCCTTCCCGGTGGTGTGTTGTTCAATTCGAACTGTTGTTAGACTCGTGCTATCCACCCAATCGGATCTATCCCCTCAAACGACGGCAGAGGTGCCAAGGTAGCGCCCCCACGCACCTGATCGCCCGCGGACGGCATCACCTTGCCCGTGACAGACGCCTTCGTCTCATCCTTCGATGACTTTAGAATCACCTTTGACAACGCAGCCAAGGACGTCGTGATTTCGGCCAATTGCGCACCTTGTGCGTCCAGCTTCTCCCTTATGTCGGCTTGATCGGTCTCCAACTTATCCAAACGATCGTTGTTTGATCTCGTCATTCCGGCGGGAACGGGATCCGGTAGGTCAGACCACTTGATAAGAACAAGAATCGAAAATCAACGGTGAAGCACCGTTGCCCAAAATCAATGATAAACGTTGCCCAAAATCAACGATAAAATACCGTTGCCCAAAGCCTCTAGGCTAATAACCTTCTTTATTATCAGATAGATGCATATTACAGAAGGGTTTATGCCTATTTATAAACTCTACTACGATAATAAAAGACGTGATTCTAGAGAATCAATAATAAATGCTAGGAAATCCTAATAATTAATAAGAAGATTTCCGTTTATTTATATAATAATAATCCTAATAATTAATTATAAGAATCTCTTCCTCCCGCTCACGAAAAGTGGGCTCAAGCCCGTCCCCGCCTTCGGTAAACCAATATGGGCCTCGGCCCATGCCCCGCTCTCTATCATTTTCCCAGTACCATCTTCAGATCGAACACGGATATTAGGTACATCAAACATAGGAAATACATTTGCTTTTTATTTTAGAGTCGATCATTATCTCTTGATACGTTGAGATTTCATTACTTACTTTTAGCTCGGTTTTCAGCATGTTATATATATATATATATATATATATATATATATATATATATTTTCATGAGATGATGATGTTAGCTGAAAAAAGATTGATCCTGATATCAATGTGTCACATTAAGGTATCATCGGTTTAATTTCTCTCTAAGGAAATATTAATGCAAGAAAATTCAATGGCTAAAAGAACTACTTTTGCTCTACGTTGTAGGGCTACGTGGAATATACGAATAAGATGTGGCTAAAAGATTGAGGTACTTTTTAGAAACTGAGTTTGCTCTAACGGTTATTTGGTTTTTTGGTAAGGACGAGATGTGTGATACCATTGTAGCTGAGTACAATGATATCAAACATCTCGTTAATATTGAGACAACACCGTAATATCTGAATGATGTAGTTTTCTATTTCACGTTGTTATACGTTATTTCATTTGTTTGTAGGAATTTGTTTGCACAAGTCGATATTTCTTTCAAAACATATTGATGCATTAGATTAAAAAGTGTATGCCCTTGTCCGGTTTGGTGTCATCTTTTAAATTGAATTTGTTTGTTGATGTAATTATCAATTTCTAAATTTGTGCATCTATGTGAGTTTGTGTAAAGAAAAGGGAAATGTAATGGTATACATCAAATCATTGTACGTTAGGCTTCGTGTCGTACCATTAAATGTTTTATTTTCTTTCCACCTTGAATTCTGCATACCAAACATTCCTGCTATGAGTGGCAATAGAATAAGTAGCATTTGATATGGTTCCCCATATTAAATCCACGTTTCAAATATCATTCCTGCTAATTCATGGATTGGGGTTCCCGCGGGGATTAGACTCCAATAATAATATAACTAAAAAATTTCTTGTGGCAAAAAAAAAAACCTAATAACATCGTTAAAGCCTGTAATAAACATAAGACAACATTAACGATATGACAAACTATAATACGGAAACATTTACAATAAATTACTTTCGGAAAGTTATATACTATTGTTAGATATCTTTTAAGCTTCGAAACACAGGTCTTTTACGTAATGTTATATTATATATGATATATATATATATTCAACAGTATAATAGGAAAATGGAGAATCAGTGTTCTATTAGAACAGGGTTGGAGTTGGAAAATCACTGACTCTCCATTCTCATTTGCCACCCTTTTAACTAAAAGACAAGTCCATGATAGCTTTATAAGCAAATCTTACAGATGAGTGCAAATGTCTCAACCAAGCAAGTTTATTTCATTCACGTATGACAAAGCAGAAAAAAGAAATAAAAGCCCGCAAATTCAAATAAGGAAAAAAAAAAGCACACACAAATCTTTTTTTCCTCGGAGCAGCATATATGTGATCATCATCATCATCATCATCATCATCATCATCTATCACGAACTCGCACCATAAACACTAATCCTCTGTTGAATGGGTACTCTGCAACAAGGACACAAAGCCCTACCTTTCTTACCGTAACTCTCATTACAGCTCGTACATAAAACCTGATGAGCGCATGGAAGAAACACGATAGACACTTCATCTTTCTTGCAAAGCATGCATTCCCTCTCACATATAACCGAGGAATCATCAAGGTCGAAATCATTCCAAACCCTTGCTATGGCTTCTTTTTGTGGGTCCACGCCATTTAGATTTTCTGCCGCCGATAAACCCTTTTTATGATTATCATTATTGCTATTGTTATTACCATTAAAATGGAGTTCAACTTCAGTGGTCTGAGCAGACTCTTTGAGCCTTGTATATTCTTGTTCGAGGCGAAGGAGATCGTCTTTGTGGCGCTGGGAAGCTATCTCTATACTGAGACATAATGCCTCAAGCTTTCTCTTGTTGTTAGCTTCGCAAGCTTCTTTCAGGTGTCTCTCTTCCTCGAGCTGTAAAAGAATCTGCTCTTTAGCCTTCTGCTCCTTTCTCCATTTCGCCTTTTTACCATAGACGTTTTGACCGAAAAAAGCGAAGATATCAAACCATGTATTAACGCAGAAAAGTATAAAGATAAAATAATGTACATTGTAACATAATGATTCATAACGTAAAGCATACCATAAACCCAATTATTACATACCTCAGCCTCCTTCATGGCCTCTTCCACTTGAGCCAACTCCTTATTCAAATCCTCAATCTTCTGCTTCTCAGCTGCAATATCATCCTGCATCTTAGTTTTCTGCTTCTCCCATGCCAAAAGCTTCTTAAGGCACTTCTTCTCTCTCTTTGCAATCTCTAGAGAGGTCTTCACAGACTCAGAAGCACTCAACTTAGATGCTTCCAACTCAGCTTTAAGCTCAGCGTTCTCAGCCTCGAGCCGTCGAATAGAAGAATTGATGCGGTCCACCTGGCCGCTAGCTGCCCTGAGTGCTTCCTCCACGTCTTTGACCTTAGCAACTGAGCCATCTTCGTCGACGTCTTTTCCCTTCTTCAAGCGCTGAGTCTCCTCTCTCTCCATTCTCAGCATCTTAAGTTCGCTCAGATCGTTGTTGAGTTTTCTTGCAGCTTGCATCGCCTTTTTGTGGGCCCAGTCCTTGCTTTCCTTCACCTGTTTCTCCAAATCCTTAATCTGACGTATCAACCCTAGGATCACCTCATCTGTCTGATCCATCGATCCCTGTTGTTCGCTGTTCTCATCGAGATTCAACTCCTCAAACTTGCTCATCACAGAGTTCACCACGTTTTGACTCACTACTTCCTTTGGTGGCTCGCCGTTCACAATAGTGGAGCCACCTCCATTATTTCCACCCTCGTTGGTTGATGAGTCCACAGCAGACAAAGAATTCGGACAAGTCTGAGATTGCCCATTAAACTGCTTTGAGTTTGCCCTAAATCCAGCAGCAAACATAGCTACGTTTCTCCTTAGCATGCTCTTCATCGTCGGGGTAAGGTTAAACCTCTTTGGACATTCGATCTCCTTCTGAAGAGCAATTTCTGATGAATAAGACAAGAATCCGTTCGACTCTGACGTCCCACCATTACCAAAACCCCAACCGCCATGGAACCTACACAAAGCAGGGTTAACACCGACGGGGCTTTCGTTACTAACGACTGACTCTAAATTTCCACCGACTCTTTCATTTGACGTTGACGAACTATCTTTCCCGTTAGAGTTCCCACTCATAACGGGAATCTCCATTACACTCGCACGCCCTAAATGAAGATCGCTCATCAACAAACACCACATAGCATCACCCCTACTCAGCTGAGGCTTTAGGTGCTGCAACAAACATACCATCCCAGTAAGAGCATACTCTTCGACTTGCCTCAGATCAGTAAAACCCATCCCATACGCATCTCCTTCCTCATCGTTGTTTCCACTTCCATTTAAATAAGCCAAAGAGTTGTGCAAAACATTGGTCAACACATCCATGCCACCATAGAAATGCCCATTTCTTAAAACAGCCTTCAACGCCACGTCTTCATCGTAGCCCAATGCCACGAGCTTATCGACAGCTTCGTTGTACAGAAATTCGAGATTTTTCAACAAGATTTCCTCCAACTGTTCCTCGGTGCAATAGCCCCAACCATTCTCGTCAAACACATAGCCTGGGGTTTGGCTCGAATCAGACGCACGCAGGGGATTTGACCTCGGAGTATTACCTATAGATTTTCGGCTATTGAGTCCTTGTTTAGCAGTCACAGACTTATCTTCACTGCCGTTGGCGTTCGAATCGTCGGATTTGGGTCTGGGTAGTCGGGTCCGGCGATTGGCTCGGATGTGCTTGTCTCTAACTGTGCAGCCCATTCGCATTGATTCCAAGGCTTCAGTCGATTGGTTAATTCTCTGTATTAAACAAGAGAAGGAGCCGGAAAAACTCAAGAAATCAACCAAACGAGGCGTACAAATAGATCATCAACATAGGCAATTCATCACATAAACTTACAAATGGATTGAAAAGAGAGGGATTTACAGTCTCCGATCAAGCGATTAACACTGTGGTTGCCTACCTAGGTGAACTGAACAACGCCGTTTGTTGATGATAGGGGAAAATAATCTGACATACGGCAGCTATATAATTTGTTGTCTTCGTCGTAAAAAGGAAAAGAAAAAGAAAATGGAGAGACAATTGGACAATGTGGACTCGGGTCCGAATCCGGGTCGGGTTCTTGACATGATATTCATATTCATATTAAAATATTTTTATAACTTCAATATAACATCTATACTTCACCATTCTATATCACGTTAACAATGTGCTTTCATACGAAATTTTAAAGTTTGATATGTGATTATGGAAACTGCGATAATTACGTGTAGTTACAATATATAATCACATATCTCGATACGTATTGATCGAAATAATTATCAATCCTCTCCCAAAAAAGAAATAATTATCAATCAAATGATAGTTCCGTTCGTATTAGAGGTGTACACGAGCCAATCTCAGCTCATTTTTTTAGGCTTAAGCTTGAGTTCGATTTTTTTAAAAAGAAAATGGATTACTATTCACCGCCCCCTTTTTCCTAGTCAACGCCCCCTAAAGGACTGTAAAAATACGATTTTGCCCTTTTGAATAAAAATTTATATTTAAAGCCCTTTTTCCAGACAACACTTTCCATATCGCAATCACACATCCAAATCAGACTCAAACAAAACAAAAAAAACTCAAATCGCAATGGATCGACGACAGGGACAGGAGAAAGGAAAGGGTCTATTCGCACGACTGGTAAGCAAATTCTCGTAAAAATCGTTCGTACGTTAGATGGATTATCGAACACGAGTCGGAATCGTTTGAAAAAAGTTCGAACGAATTATTGGGCGGCGCATGGCACGGCCGAAAAATATTTTCGGCCGTGCCAAAGAGGGCCGAAAATACTGATCGGCCGGTGCTGCGCCGCCCGATATTACCGATCGGCCGGAACTGCACCGGCCGAGAATCATTTTCAGCCGCCTCTATAGGCTGCCGAAAATCCTGTTCGACCCTCTATTTATTTTTTTATATAAATATTTAATTGCAGACCAGGGCAGGGAAGTCCCTACCCGGAGGTAGCAGTAGATCCCCCCCCCCCCCCGCCCCGTTGGAGGGATTTGTAGAGCGCCACACGAGGACGCGCGACGTTGATGCACCCGTTCGTAAAGAACGGGAGGACAGAGGCGGCAGCGAATTGCTGCTTCTCAGTCCGTATATGCGGATTACGATCCGCATGCGGTGTGGTCTGGAGCAGGCAACGATGATGTACCGGATGATGCAGTATCGTTTCAGTCATCCGATGACGATGTGCCACCGGCCTCCTCAGGTAAGTATTTTTCTCCTCTATAAATTGACATGCGATGACGGAAAAAAAAAAAGATTAAATTGACATGCGATATCGTGTCTTAATAGACGTAAAAGAAATTAAATTTATTTCTACGTTATTCGTAAAAATGAAATAGGGAGCAAGCGCTCCAGGGTCGTAGATGATGATTCCTGGAGGGTGCAGGTCCCACAGCCCGATGATCCAGATGATGACGAGGTGATCTCTAGTTATTTGGGGCACATCGCGCTCCGCATCTGGATGGGTGAGCACCCGAGGACGCTTTTCGTGGGTTGGGTTAGATATCGCGATATCGTTGAGCCCTATGCACCCTCGAGAGTGTTGCGCCAGCTGGGGTACGTGCAGGTCATCCCGCCACCGATGAGTCCGCCATAGAAAGCGGTCATGCCAGCAAACCCGACGAGGTATAAGGTGGACTATTCTGCCGGTTCAGCAGAACATGCTTGGCGTCAGTTCCCGTACGCCTACATCCTCAACCTCTCGTACATCAATCGGGCCGCCGTGGAGTACCTTGGTGAAACCGTTCAAGGGTACATGGACTGGTATCTTAAGCATTCTCATCCTCGCCTGCTTTCGTCGGAGCCGGGATCCTCATCGGGCGGCATACCCCCACGCAGCCACGAC
Source organism: Craterostigma plantagineum (assembly GCA_027422505.1). Taxonomy (NCBI): domain Eukaryota; kingdom Viridiplantae; phylum Streptophyta; class Magnoliopsida; order Lamiales; family Linderniaceae; genus Craterostigma; species Craterostigma plantagineum. The sequence continues at coordinate 820,330 of JAPQWV010000233.1, forward strand.
GACTACGTATGTAATTTAATCTTATGTCGATTTTTTATATTTATATGTTTAATCACTTTTTATATGTATTATTTCTATGTACAGTGGTACAGCTCGATGTACACCTTGAGTAGCGATATGCTAGCTAGAATGTATCTGGACAGCTATCCGCCCACGGACGAGTCCAGAGAGAGGCTCGACGAGCTCAACGACCGGTGGCGCCAGGCCCCATGATGTGTTATTATTTTGTTTATGTATCGTTCATATATCGGACGCGTATTGTTTATGTTTGGAATATTTTTTTGCATCTTTATTCCGTTTCGAATTACTAATACAATAGATAGTCACAAATTATAACACAAAAAAATTACTAATACAAATAATTATTTCCGAAAAAATTAGAAAAAAAAATACGGTCGATCGAGATTTTCGGCAAGGCAGTGCAGGACCATCGAAATTTTCGGCCCTGCAGTGTACTGGCCGATCGATTTTTTCGGCCAGACCTGTCAGGGCCGAAAATACCAATGGGCCAATACGCTGCAGGGCCGAAGGACTTTTTCGGCCAGGCAGTGTCCACGCCGAAAAAATCGACCGGCCCGCACACAGTCCGGCCGAAAATTTCGTTAGGCCCGTGCACTGCAGGGCCGAAAGTAACGATGGATCGGTCCTAAAATGTTAAATAGAATTTATTTGTGTATGTAGTTTTCAGTATTTCGTACCGGAATTATATATAGACGTTAGTTTTTTCTTTTTAAATTAATTTAAATATCATAAGGGCAAAATCGTCTTTTTACAGTCCTTTAGGGGGCGGTAACAAGTAAAAAGGGGGCGGTAAATAGCAATTCCCTGAATGAAATGAACATTTTGGAACTTCCCAACCGTAAAGCAGAGGAAGAAGAAACAAACTCGAGATGCATGCAACATTAAGATTTTGCATTACAGATAATGAGCAAATATATGTTATTTGAAATAGGAAATGAAAAAAAAAAACGAGGACTAATCTTCTTACAATATGCATGTACATACGATACGACGAGCGAGCTTAATTCACTTGGCACTCTTGAGATTGCGTAGTTTCATGACGAGTTGCTGTCTTTCGCCTTCAACCTCGGCGAACCTCAGACTTATTTCCGAATATCTCATTTGCAAGTCCTTCAGTTCATCTTCCATTGATGCATTGCACTCCTTCAACAGTGTCGTTTCATGCCTTAGTTCTTCTATATCGTGCATATTGTCTCTGTAAATGGCAAAAATGCATCTCTTCATCCTTATTTTATCTGGAATGTAAGACAATATTATCTACTACAAAGATCATACTTACCCAGTATTCGATACTGTATCACAAGTGTTATCATGATGGTCTCTCGCTTCTTCAGTCCCAACCTAACACGACAACATATAGCGTCAAAATCCCACGTTAATAACAAAAACTCCTCATATTTATATAGCATACTTTTCATATTGTGTCATGTTGTAAAATGAATTTCGAGATTATAGTGAAGCAGAACGCATCATATAGTCGTAAAGACAAACCTTTTCGATGTTATTTTCTCTTGAAGAGGCGTTGTAGTCAAGCAAAGCGACTCTCTCCTCTAACTGTTCGACTTTACTTGCGAGTTCCTTTTCCTTCTCTACGAAAGTAGCAGTTGATCTTTCGAGGGCAGCTTCCTTTGCCTTGATTTGTTCCTGTAATAAAGCGAAATGTAACGTTTTCGCATGGCATGTAATAACAACTGTATTTAAGCTGAACCGAATTTTCTTTTTCTTTTTACCTCGAGTTGCTTGATTCTTTCCTTGAGATTCGTAGAATCTTTTGAACCACGTGCTTGAATCTTACTATTTTTCGAACCTGATTTGATATCGAGATCTCTTCGATCTTTTACCTTCCTCTCAAGCCCAGTTATCATATCTTCATTTTTCTTCAGATCGTTCTTTAACATGTGCAGTTGCTTCCTTAATTTCTCCTTCACGGCTTCCTCGTCTATCATCGATTGCTTTAACTCAGCATAGTGTGACCGAAGATCATCTAGTTCTCTCTGTAAATTTCCAACCGTTGCTTCTTTACCTTCCACTATACTCTTTATTTCATTCAATTCCTTCTTAGACTCCTCGGATTCATTCATTGCTAGGACAACCCTTCTCTCAAGTTCAATCCTTTCATCATTCCTTTGCTTCAGCGCCAATTCCATTTCTTCGATCGACGCTCTCATTTGCTCAAACTCATTATCATCTTCGTTCTTCAGAGCATGTAACTCGATCTCACGCTTGAGAGAAGTAATTTCATTCGATAGAAGCCTTTCGTTTTCTTCAGAATACTTCCTCTGCTTTTTCAGCTCGTCCTCCCTGTTCTTGATTTCTAGCTGCAAACGCTCGATCTGATTCGTCATCGATCTCACCTTGCCGGAGAGATGATTCAATCTAGCCTCGTACCTTCCCCTTATCAGCTCTTTCTCCTTGGAAGATCTTCGAATGGTTTCTTCCAATTGATTCCTTCGCAAACGAAGCTCATTCGATTCAGACAGAGCCTTAGAAGCTACTTGTTCGTTGGCTTCGAACGTGGACACCATCTGAATGGATAGCCTTTTTAGCTCACCCTGAAGCTTCTCTGCTGTGTTGGCATTTGTTCGCCTTGTCTGTCTAAGTAACTCCTCTGCTTTAATTGCTCTTTGTTCTTGCTCAACCTTGGACCTTGTAAGAGATTCAAGGTTAGCTTCGAAACCCAGCGACTGCTTTTCGAGTTCTTCCTCCAATTTCTTTACATGGGCTTCGAGCTCCTTTACTCTCAAGGATGCTTCCACAGCTTCTTTCGATCTTAACCTCAGATCGTTTTCGAGGCCATTGACTTGAATTTTCAGTTCACTTATTCTCACCGAAGATTCATCGCACTCATTCGATCGTACCCTTACTTCGTTCTCCAATTTCTCAATCTGCATCTCTAACTCACGTGCAGAGGCATACGAAGATGAACATTCATACTGCATTTTTAACTGTTCTTGTATCTGATTTTGCTCCAACCTATAAGCCATGCTGTGATTTTCTTGCTTCATGATCTCGTAATCCAAGGCAAGCTGTTCATTTTGCATCTCTAGCTCATCTCTATCTCGTTTGTACATCTCAATCTCACCGCGCAAATCCAAGATCTGCTGCTCTAACACAGAAGTCTCTTTAGTTTCGCCATGCTCCTTCACGAGCTCCTCCAAAGCCTTCTGCTCTTCATCATCTTTGATTTGGCCCATTCTTCCCCGTTCGATCAATTCATCATCATCATCATCATCATCATCATCATCATCATCACTTGTGTGACTGAGATTTTCATTTCCTTTCTTTTGCAACATTTCATCAAGATCCTTTACAGCAAGAATCAGTTCGGAGTTTGATTCTTGTGTTTTATGCAGTTGAATCCTAAGATTTGCGCTGATTTCCTTTTCGTGGTTCAACTCCTCTCGGAGCTCTTCAACAATAGCCCAACAGTCACTTGCCTCAATGCTGCTTCTTACATTCACGTCCTCCCGGCGTTTCGATACAGACCTTAGCTTCTCACATTCTAATTTCAAAGCATCTCTTTCCTCTTTCAAGCACACAACTTCAGTATACAGATCTTGGCCACGCTTACTTTCCTTTACAATCTGTTTTCTAAGGGTCTGAAGTTCGATCTCAGACATCTCAGCTTGTCTAGACAGTACAGCAAGTTCAGATTTCAGCTTCCCAATAGCTATATCTGAAGATTCTTCTAAACTCTGCTTTAAGGGAGTTCCCATGGAGGAATCATCTGTACTTGGTTCAAGGGAGGAATCTTGAAGCCAGCCCCAATCAGATGATATTTTATGTCCTTCATAGATAGTTTTCTGCGTGTCAGATTTTGGCCCGTGACTACTAATACTCCCATTTTTCTCGAAATTTATTTCGTTACCAGAGGCAGTACTTTCTGAACTCGACAGCGTAATATCAGATGCACTCGAACCTCCACGTTTTATGATTAATTCAGTCATGTCTGAAACCGTCTCTTTAAGATAAACATCCTGCATTTACCGAAAGAGAAGAAAATGAGCTTCATGAAACGGAAAAGTATGACACAAATGACAGAAAAAAAAAAAGGAAGATTACATTCGCAGATTCAAGTTTTAAGGTTTCTTCAATGTCATTGTTGCTCAACTGAGACCTCGAGCTGTGATCTTTGTAATTTACTGTCACGTTCTCGAGATCATCAATATCTCTGTCGCAGAAGACAAAGGAAGCATACAAGCATGTCATTTCATGAAAACTCAAGCACGTAGTTAATACCAAAAACAAAAGGCACGAGCGTTTTAAATCCTTACCTCTGATCACCGGCCTCGTGGATCCTTTGAATCGATACCTATGGAAATAAAATAAGAAATAGTTGAACAGCATTGACATCCATCAAGTATAACTCAATAGCCAATGAACACGTAAATAACGTATATTATCAAATTACATGCAACACGGCGTGAACTTTCGAACTCTTCAGTGGAAGAGAAACCAATGTGACTTCTGTTGATTCGGCATAGGCTGAGAAGTCGACCGAAGCTTCTCCAACAACTCCAAGTTTTGATGATGATCCCTAAACAGTAAATAAAAAAAACAGTTTTTACAACGACATATAGACGGGAATGGAGCCAGTCAACGACTAATCTGGTAATTTTTTAAGGCTGCAATAAATTTCATTTTAACGTACATTTCCAACAACAAAGTGGTAAATCTTCTCCTGAACTTTCCCAGATTTGGGCTCGCGGCTGAACTTAACAGTTTCATACAGAGGTTTCTCCCAGAAACAACTGCCTTCTCTTACCTTAGCCTTGTCTGATTTTGAGGTTGGCTTACCAATATCAGATGGAACAATCGAAACCACCAAGGGCTCGTCACCGTTGAAGGGTACCTAATGTTTTCAAATCGTAAGTTTGAATGCTGCAAATTACATATAAGACAAAGAAAAAAAACTCCATTGTGAGTAGCTTGGGACTGAAGGAACCGTAGGAAGTGTTTTTATCTTCATCTACGCCATCATTACAACATCAATCGCATGCTCAAAACATATGATAATATAGGACAAAAATCAGCTCAGATGAGGATGAGATAAATCCGGTTATTGTAATTAACCTCGATCATAAACGCATTTAAACAAAATCACAATATTCGCAAACCAAAAGCACGCTTCTACCTGCGCAGCACGAAACTGCAGCTTGAAATCAACTTTGAATTTGTTCTTATCACTCCTCCACCGCGCCGACTTGAACATATTTGCTACTCTAACCTTTGCTTAACCGAACATTACTCTTCTACATCAAAATTGTTAAAGAAGAAGTAATGGGTCTGAAACGGACGGAGCCTCGCCGGATACTCGCCGGCGAAACCAGCATTTACCTATACAAGTCTCAAACGAGCCGAAATTCGATGGCAGGGGAATTTTGAGCTACAGATTACAAATCACCACCATTTTTTCATCCCACACTTGTTGACCAGGTAGGTAGATCAACAACGCTGAAGTAAGCTACTCATTGCGCGACTTTTCAGTTCATTCCACTCGATGATCCTTGACGATATTGGTGAAGAATCAAGTGGAAACGAAACGTAATGCACTTCAAAATAGATATAACGAACAGATCATAAACCACTGCTCTGTTAGTGCCTTGTGCGATGCCTGCGTATGATCCTCTGCTCTAACGGTGCAATTCTCTCTCTCTCTCTCTCTCTCTCTCTCTCTCTCTCTCTCTCTCTCTCTCTCTCTCTCTCTCCCCGTTACGTTTTCCTATGCGTCGTTGAGTATACTTTGTAGTTAATTTATTTTTGAGATTGTAGTAATATCTCTGAAGTAGGCGTTGCGAGAAAGTGTAATAGTATTATATTGTTTATTATTTCATAATTTAATATTATTTTTTCCTCGTCGGTATGTTAATAATTAAATTTATTGTGAAGCTTCCCTTGGGTTTTAAAATCTCCGACACTTGGATACGTATATTAGGTAGAAATTTTCTTTCAAATAAATTAGAGTGGTTGACAAGCAATGACGTAAATACCCTAATGCTTGCACGTCAGACTATTTTTTTACTATTTCAATTATTTTTCGAGCTATTACTAAAAGTTATTCGTGAATTTTATTTATTTATTAGTGAGTAACGAACTTTCTTCAATCGTACAGAATAACGGTATCACTTCCTTTTCAAGAATTAGGTGACTAATTATATATTATTTCCATGCACATTATAATATGCTTCGTATTGATTAAATAATATTACATCTCCGTATGTCAGTACTTTATAATTATACAACCCATGTATGACAATATCTAAACCTAACGTTTGGTATTTGATTGTTACTTAGCCACAGTACTATTCCTATATTTTATTTGTCTCTCATAATCGCTGCAGAAAATTGAAGAGCAAACCAAATTCTTTATAACGTATACTAAATTTACCCCCTACATAATATCAATATATCTAACAATAGTTACAAAGGCAAACCTTTTTTTTTCAATGAGAATACCTCAATAGTTGCATGATCCTTCACTTAAAAGTTTACTTATGAGAATTATATTATACTTTGTAAAGCGTCTCTCATTAGGCTGAATTATTTATCTAACTTCAGGATCGTGTCATCGTAAAAGATAACCTTAGATATAGATTTGTTCAAAGTATAAATTGTATCTTCATCTTAATGACTTATATAGGCTCTCACATTTATTATTGAAAAGAGATGTATGTCATACTATAATGCTAGTAGCTTTAATGAAACTTGGTCCTCATAACGTGACACTGTCCCACTTGTACATAAAAACATACGTACGATAAAATATTAAATACACTGGTCAGATTAAGTACTTTATTAGAGAACTCCTTCCCATACGATTTGGCTCGCTGCATAACTAATTAATCTATAACCCGCTATACATATTTAACTCATTATTAGATTGAAACAGCTAGCGTTTATAATAGTAATATATTTTGAATTTAATTGAAATTATTAACTATTTTTCGGAGAAATTTAAATCATTAACTTTACTTGGCTTTAAAGAGGATCATGGGTTGATTGTGAGGTATTGTCACGAGTCCACGTGAACTCAAGCGTATGTGGTAGGATGTCACTATTTTTCAGAAGAAATGATAATATATATATTGAAAATATGTTATCAATTATATTAATCTTATATCTGGGTTTTTAGACGTGAATCTTACATCGAAGTAACGGCAATTGCAAGAAAAAAGCATTTATTAAAAACTTCAGAGAGGACGGCCATGCTCTATTTCCCAAGATGTAATGAGCATATGATATTTAGTACGGAGTATTTAATGTAATGGGAAAACATAACACGTGGTTGCCCCACAAATTTTCTTACAAAAGATGTTAGAGAAAATTAAAAAAAAAATATTTAGAAATATATTTGAGAAAAAGGGAAATCAAGTGTCATATTTTATTTCTAGAGCGTAATAATAGCTTTCTTTTTTACTTGTCCATGAACGTAACTATCATCGAAGGATGTGATATATGTTCTAGTGTTCTACTAAATGTTTTCACCACCTTTCTATTAGGATTGAGAGGACACTCGATCGATCAACGTATTTACTCGTTCCTGTCATTGAATTATGATTAAATTAAAGTTTACGCAACAATCTCATCCAAATAATGTGATGTATTTACTCGTTCCTACCATCGTAAGTTCACGTTTTTTCTATACCTTTACCCGAATAAGATTTCATTAATACAAACATATGTATCCAATATATGATAAAATAAACTTAAAAATTTATTTCATTATTAAGATTTCAGTATACTTAGTGACCTAAATTTATGTTTCTCCAAGAATCATTTTACCTTATTAAATTTCACAAAAAATTTATAAACGTAAAACATGTATTTTTTCCAAGGGAGGAAAGTAAATTTGTATGTTTCGGTTGGAAGTTCTTTTTCTTCTTACGTCAAATAAAGGTACAGTTAGCTAAGCAATTCCATTTACTGGTCATATATTTTTTTTTTGTCAAAGATATTTATTCTTCCTTCAAGACACATCGATATGACTTATAGCTGTAGATCTTGCTTAATAACTAATAAAGTTGGTATATAATATCCATCAAATATGAACCAAATTAAGAAAAGGAATACTTGAAAACTGAGTGTAATATCAACGTCAATGTAAACGTATCAAGATTAAACTCGAAATTAATTAAAAAAATGTTCATTCATCAAGTATCTTAGAAGACATTTGTGTCACGAGGCCATGATTACTTTAATTTGGGCACTTTCATCTTTTTGGGTCACATGATGGCGAGAATAAGATTGGCTTTGGTATATTATATGGTCACAAGTGTTCTAATATAAACTTGTCGAAGGGGTTACCTACTTAAAAGTTAAAAGAAAAGAAGAACGAAATATCAAAAAGAAAAAGAACAAAAATTTCGGGACCCATTTCACACAAACAAAAGGCACATTTGCACATTTCACCACGTGAGGGAAGGGAAGGCTGATCTACATAAATAAGGATTTTTCATTTTTGGGTCTCAAGGGCATAGATTTGGTAACAAAAATAATTATAAGATGTGATGGATGTTGGTTCCGGTGTTGGCGTCTGGTCGGTGGCGCACGTAAAACTCGGACAGAGTTTCGGCTATACGTCGAAGTCGAGGCACGCACGTCGTACGCTTTCCGTAAGACGTTATTGCCCCGTATTTCAGTGCCTCGGGTTGTCGCAATACGTCCCGAAGATACAACGACTTCAGGAATTTGGAAACATCGCACACCGTAACGAAATTATCGGGCGAATCTACTAAAGACTCGAGCCTTTCTTGCTTTTTTATTACTAAGGGATGTGCTGTCAAACTTTTCTAAAGTGCTGGGAGTGAATTGAATGAATTTCTATTCTGCCAGGGGACCTATTTATACTATCTGAAAAGCTGCAGGGGTCAATTCGCGAAAAGTCATAACTTTTCAGGTTGACCTCCTTTGACTGGGCCGAATTGTAAATAGACACAACTATTGGCTAGGAGGTTTATATGCGAATAGTCACAACTGTTGGACTATTCCAGCAATACCCTTTCATCAGCCACCTCAGCGCGCCCAGTCTGCGCCAAATCAGCGCCACGTTAGTCCACGTGTCAGTGACACGTCATCAGCCCCGCCACGTCATCATTTTTTTTATTATATTTATTTATTTATTTTTTTTCGTTTTTTTTCAAAATTTGGGCTGACTTTAATAATTAATTTCTCATTCACCCGATATCGGTTTTGAGCAAATTAATATTCGTTAGATTCGTCTCGAAACTTAGATTCATAATCTTTCAACGATTTCTCTTTTCGGCGACCGACTTCTTCACGATTTAATAAAATCATTTCAGCTCTTTTAGTGGGCCAATTACCCACACTTGGGCCCAAGGCCCATTGGGCTTAAAACCCAACAATCCCCCACATGAATGGAAATTAATGTAAATACAATGCATGCTGACTCTTGCAAGAAAGTCCCGACGACCCATCACTGCATCAGGATAGGTAGCTTGTGGCTTTGAACATTCCCTAGTGAAATACTATCGGATTTACTCGCTTCTCAGTGAACGTGATGTCTTGAACTGACGGCTTTTTGTGTAAACCAAGACAACAGTATACACACAGTGATGAATCTGATCTCTTTTCGATTCTCACGTTGTGTCCGTTTCGGCCATGGACCATATCTCCGATTCATAAGTGTTTTCCATTGAAGCGCCCCCACTTCACACTTATATAGGTGACCGACTATTAGGACTTAATCCTGGAGTAGCCCGTAAATACTCCACCAATTTGGTATAGTCATCATTAGAAGCATATGTGCTTACCCTAACCACACGTCATCGGAAAATTACATGGGAAGCTGTCGAGAATGGACTTTATTAGTTTCCAAGTATAATACTGAACTAATCGCAGCTTAGTTGTCTCATTGAACCAAGTTCGTGGGATCTCCACTCATCGAGGTTGAGTTACCACTGTTTTCGGTCTTTGGTGTGTGGATTTTTAGTCCCATTCCCCTTACTGCGTTTTCTAACTGATCTCTAGCTATGCCTTTTGTCAGCGGATCCGCAATATTTTCCTTTGACTTTACATAGTCGGTGGAAATTATTCCGCTAGAGATAAGCTGTCTTACCGTGTTATGCCTCCGACGAATGTGCCGAGACTTACTGTTATACATACAGTTATGTGCCCTGCCGATAGCTGTCATGCTATCGCAATGAATCATAATTGGTGGCACAGGTTTGTTCCAACACGGAATATCCTCCAAAAAATTTCGAAGCCATTCTGCTTCTTCGCCGGCTTTATCTAATGCAATAAACTCTGACTCCATCGTGGATCGAGCTATGCACGTTTGTTTGGAGGACTTCCAAGAAACTGCTCCTCCACCGATGGTAAATATATAACCACTCGTGGATTTGGATTCTTTACTATCAGATATCCAATTCGCATCGCAGTACCCTTCTAGCACCGCGGGATATTTCGTGTATAGTATGCCGTGATTAATATTGTGCTTCAGATATCTTAGCAGTCTTCTTAGTGCTACCCAGTGGCTACTACCCGGGTTACTCGTAAACCTACTTAGTTTACTAATTGAGTATGCTATGTCAGGTCGAGTGCAGTTAGACAAATACATCAGACTGCCAATCACCCGAGCGTATTCGAGTTGCGATACAGGCTCTCCTCTATTTTTGGCTAAGTGTACATTAGTGTCCACAGGTGTCTTAGCCGGAGGATCATCGAAGGCGTTAAATCTCTTTAACACGCTCTCAACATAGTGAGATTGTGTAATCACAATTCCGACGTCTTAGAGACATTTATTCCCAAAATGACGTCAGCCAAGCCCATATCCTTCATACTGAAATAATTTTTCAGCATATTCTTTGTATTCACGATTATTCTGTGACTGCTTCCCATGATTAACATGTCGTCTACGTAAAGACAGACAATCACAAATTCATCGGGTGTGCTTTTTATATAAACACATTTATCACACTAATTAATCTTAAACCCATTCGACAACATCGTCATGTCGAACTTTTCGTGCCACTGTTTTGGCGCTTGCTTAAGCTCGTAAAGTGACTTCACGAGTCGGCACACTTTATTTTCCTGCCCGGGTGCGATAAACCCTTCTGGCTGCCTCATATATATTTCTTCCTCGAGTTCCCCATTTAGAAAGGCCGTTTTCACGTCCATCTGGTGTATCTCGAGGTTATACAACGCTGCTATAGCGATCAAGACCCGTATGGATGTAATCCTTGTCACGGGTGAGTAGGTATCGAAGAAATCGTACCCCTCCTTTTGATTAAATCCTTTAGCTACTAAACGAGCTTTATATTTTTCGATTGATCCGTCGGTTTTAAGCTTCCTTTTAAGGACCCATTTGCATCCTAAAGGCTTGCACCTCTTTGGGAGATCTACCAGCTCCCACGTATGGTTTTGCATTATGGACTCAATCTCGCTATTCACAGCTTCTTTCCAGAACGGAGCTTCTGGACTAGACAATGCTCTTGCAAGGTCCGTGGTTCATCATCTAACATATAAGTTAGGAAATCAGGCCCAAATGACTTGGCCACCTTTTTACGTTTGCTTTGCCGTGGTTCCTCGTTTTCTTGAGGTGAACTCTCAACGGCATCGTGAGTTCGCTTATTATAGCTTATTTCTTTCTTTTTCTTATTTGAAAAAATATTCTCGAAGAATACAGCGTTCCTCGACTCAAATATCATCCCTTATTCATTTCAGGGTTTTCTGATTTCTGCACTAGAAATCTATATGCACTATTGTTATTAGCATATCCAATGAAAATGCAATCAACAGTCTTGGGTCCTATCTTAACATGTTTAGGTTTAGGTATTTCGACCTTTGCTAGGCACCCCCACACTTTCAGGTAATTGTAGGACGGAGCCCTACCTTTCCATAGTTCGTATGGAGTCTTTTCTTTTTTTTTGAGTGGCACCATATTCAGAATGCGATTTGCCGAGAGGATTGCTTCCCCCCACAAGTTCTGAGGTTGCCCAGAACTGATCAACATAGCATTCATCATCTCCATAAGAGACCTATTTTTGCATTCAGCAACGCCGTTTGACTGAGGTGAATAAGGCGCAGTTGTTTGATGAATAATGCGGTGCTCTTGGCAAAATTCTTCGAACGGCGCCACGTATTCTCCTCCTCTATCACTTCGAATTATTTTTATTCGTGAGTTTAGTTGATTCTCAACTTCACTCTTATATCTTGTGAAGGCATCAAGAGCCTCGTCCTTGCCACTTAACAGATATACGTAGCAGAATCTCGTGCAATCGTCAATGAAAGTAATAAAATACTTCTTTCCACCTCTAGTCTGCACGAACTTCAGATCACATATATCAGTATGGATCAGTTCTAGAGGCGCACTACTTCTCTCAACAGAGAAGAACGGTGCCTTGGCCATTTTTTCCTCGACACAAACTTCACATTTTTGTTGTGAGTCAACTTCCATTTGTGGAAGCAGGTTTAAACTTATTAACTTTTTTATTTATTTAAACCCACGTGTCCTAATCTATGATGCCATAAATTGGAACACTCAACCAAGTAAGATGGACTTTCTTTATTATTATTAGCGAGTTCAACCTCGCGTATTACAGGCATTACATTCATCTTAAAGAGCCCCTTCTCGAGGTAGCCCTTTCCTACGAAATGACCGTTTTTGGTCAGTACATATTTGTCACTCTCAAACACCTGTCTAAATCCGGCTTTGCTCAACAGGGAGCCGGACACCAAGTTCTTGCGGATGTCTGGCACATGCAGCACGTCCACAAGAGTGAGTTCCTTGCCCGAGGTCATCTTCAGCACTACCCTCCTTAATCCGACGATGTCAGAGGTGGCTGCGTTGCCCATAAACAGCTTCCTGCCTGAGATAGGGATGTAGCTTGAAAACATCTCCTTATCAGAGCAGATGTGGCGAGTCGCTCCAGAGTCGATATACCACGACTTAGGATTGTCAACCACGTTGGTCTCGTATACGACGGCGGCTAGGTCCATCTCTGTCAGATCTGTCCCCGACTTTGCCTCGGTCAAGTGAGCTTGGTTCTTTTTGCCCTTTTTCTTCAGCCGACAGTCCTTGGCCATATGCCCAGGTTTGTCGCAGTTGTAGCAGTTGCCCCTTATTTTGTTCGGCTTCTGCTGCGTCGTATTAGGCCTCTTGCGCTTTTTGCCGGTGCTAGACTCGGCCAGGTTCGCACGTTCTTCCATGCTTCCCCTTTTGTTCTTGGCCTCGATCCTTCGATTATCTTCTTCGATTCGAAGCCTCACGATCAGGTCCTCAAGCCCCATTTCCTTACGCTTGTGCTTGAGGTAGTTCTTGAAGTCCTTCCATAGGGGCGGCAGCTTCTCTATTATAGCAGCTACCTGGAAGGATTCGCTGATCTGCATATTCTCCGCGTGTATATCGTGGATTATCAGTTGCAGATCACGGACCTGGTCCAACACTGGTTTGGAGTCGGTCATCTTATAGTCCAAGAACCTGCCGACAATGAATTTCTTCAGTCCGGCGTCATCAATTTTGTACTTTTTGTCCAACGAGTCCCACAACTGTTTAGCAGTTTTAGCTGCTGCGTAGACGTTATATAGGGAGTCGTCCAAGGCGTTCAAAATGTAATTACGACACATGAAATCGTTATGATTCCACGCATCCAACGCCGCCTGTTGTTGTGCGTCTTCTTCGGGTACGGCGTCGTCAGCAGCGTCGTTGGCGTTCACCTGGGGCGGGAGCTCTTTCAGAAAGCGCACCAGGTTTAGAGTCGTGAGATAAAACAGCATCTTCTGTTGCCATCTTTTGAAATCCGCGCCGTTGAATTTCGCCGGCCTTTCGGCGTGGTTGTTCCCCGTCAGTGGTACGGCGGTGGGAATATTCGCTATTGTCGCCATCGATCAGACAGAATAACGTCTTACGATTGTTGGTTCCGGTGTTGGCGTCTGGTCTGTGGCGCTCGTAAAACTCGGACAGAGTTTCGGCTATACGTCGAAGTCGAGGCACGTACGTTGTACGCTTTCTGTAGGACGTTATTGCCCCGTATTTCAGTGCCTCGGGTTGTCGCAATACGTCCCGAAGATACAACGACTTCAGGAATTTCGAAACGTCGTCACACCGTAACGAAATTATCGGGCGAATCTACTAAAGACTCGAGCCTTTCTTGCTTTTTTATTACTAAGGGATGCGCTGTCAAACTTTTCTAAAGTGCTGGGAGTGAATTGAATGAATTTCTATTCTGCCAGGGGACCTATTTATACTATCTGAAAAGCTGCAGGGGTCAATTCGCGAAAATTCATAACTTTTCAGGTTGACCTCCTTTGACTGGGCCTAATTGTAAATAGACACAACTATTGACTAGGGGTTTATATGCGAATAGTCACAACAGTTGGACTATTCCAGCAATACCCTTTCATCAGCCACCTCAGCGCGCCAAATCAGCGCCACGTTAGTCCACGTGTCAGTGACACGTCATCAGCCCCGCCACGTCATCATTTTTTTAATTATTTTTTTATTTTTTTTTTCGTTTTTTTTTCAAAATTTGGGCTGACTTTAATTATCAATTTCTCATTCACCCGATATCGGTTTTGAGCAAATTAATATTCGTTAGATTCGTCTCGAAACGTAGATTCGTAATCTTTCAAAGATTTCTCGTTTCGGCGACCGACGTCTTCTCGATTTAATAAAATCATTTCAGCTCTTTTATTGGGCCAATTACCCACACTTGGGCCCAAGGCCCATTGGGCTTAAAACCCAACAATGGATCTGTATAATATTAAGAAAATGAGCTCAATCGAATATTGATTTGAATCCCGTTGGATAAGTATTAGTACTTGAAGTTGGATGACATCGAGACTACATTGTAGCTCCGCACACTATCGTGCGAAATCTCGGAGTTTGCATACTTGCCTATCTTTTAAGGGAGATGACCTTAGAATTAGACATGTCAAAATGGAGGGCCGGGCCAGTTGGCCCGCCGCCCGCCAAAGCCCACCACTTGGCGGGGCGCGGCGGGCCTAATAAATGGGGACCGCCCCGCATCGCGGCGGGCCATGCCCGCCCGCTTATAAAAATCTTAATTTTTGTATATTTTTATTTTATAATTTAATTTATTAATTAGTTTTAGTTAATTAAGGTATAATAAATTATGGATAAGCAACGTATTAATTATATATTTATAAATATATGTGTCATTAATTATGGTATAATTAATGAATCATTAACTATTAAATTAATATATTTTAAATATAATATATAATATTAATATAAATAATTTAGTAAAACTAGCGGGCCGGCCCGCAGGCTAGCCCGCCCCGCCCCGCCAAGGCCGCGGCCCGCGCGTGCTGGCCCGATATCGCAGCCCAACCCGCCCTTTTAAGGGGGCGGGGCGGGCCAGCCAGCGGGCCACGGGCCGAATTGACGGGTCTACTTTGAATAATCGCTGTCCCAATTTGGTATGTCAATTTTAGTTTGTAATTTAGTCCTCAATTACTTTTTTTATTTTACATATTTCAAAACATTCATTTTAAATTGTATAAATTATAAATCAACTTTTTTACTATAAAATTATATATTTATGTATAGGGGCACACGCACACGTTCGAGTGTGCTAACATACTAGTCTTTATTAGTTCCGAGTGTGCGAAAAAAAAAAAAATTCGGAATAATTTATAAGTTCAATTAAAAATAAAATCCAAACAATGTTGGGTGGTGTTATTAACCAAAGCTGTTGAGCCAGAATTTTCGGCCATCTAGGTCCGACGCGTAAAGCCAATGTACGGATTCGGTGTTGTTATTAACTAAAAAAACTGTTGGGCAAATATTATCATGCTACGCTATTCCGCCGGAGACACCAAAAAAGAAAAAGAAAAAGAAATTGTAGCATAAGAGGAAATAAATAAATAAAAATCTTTCATCATTCGAAGTATCATATTAGATCTTCTTAACATCGATGAGATGTTTGTTATCATAGCAAAGTGCTTTGCAATGTTATCACAAATCTCATTAACATTAAGAAGACAGTATTGCCAAGGCAACCTACAATGGCTCCCAAGCTCGAAAACATACGATTTATTATTTTCTCCGTAAGTGGCTGTTAGGATAATATAATTCTTATTATTTAATTAAGTTTTAATTACTTAGTAGTTTAAATTTGAATTTAAACTAGATTTAGTTTAGACTATTTAGGAGTCGGTTGAGATATATTTGAACATAAAATTTGTTCTGCCCTTGTATATATGACTAACCAACAACACCCTAAGATGCCACTGACGGCATTGTCAATCACGCAGATAAAACCATATGATCGGTGACCAATAATAGCAGTAACAAAGTTAAAAATCACACAGCAGATTTTCACATCGATCAAGTACCAGTCAGTAGCTACAGAGATTAAAGAGCACGATTTTTCCAAACCAGAAAGATTCAGTTGATGTCCTCATCGTCGAAATCGTCCTGAAACGTGTTGAAGAAATCAGAATCGGCGAGGCGGTGCACGTCCAAGATAGTTCCCTCGCCGAATAGATCCAACGAAGAGTCTGCGTCGTCAACTTCCATTGCCACCGTGCCGCCGCTCTGCTCCTCCCTCTCGCCGAAGTAATCCATCGTCGTCTGTCGTAGTTTCGAGTGGAGATTGCCGTAAATATGTTTGCTGGGAAGACAACTATGTAAGGTAATGTCTCAGTAAGAAAACTGAGTTAATCTGTTGCCAAAAGCGAATGATAAAGAGCTTACATCTAAGACAAAATAAATGCCAAGGAAGAATATGTTATCGAAACCCAACGACAATTCATCGGTTGAGCAGAAATGGATAAAAACTTGGGACTTTCATCGGCTCTTCAAACCGTCTTCAACAGATTTGGATAAGAAGAAAATAGATTTCATGGGTTTCCACAGGTCAATGAATATGGAACGCAATTCCTAACCTAAGCGAATGCTAACGGCATGAAAACAACAAAATTCCGTACCTTTTAGCTGCTGCTAAGCGAAGCTTTTTAGTGGTGGGGGCGGAGGGGATTTTCATGATAGATATATAAAAGCCCTAGACACGTATTGACAAATATGCCCACTGAAACGGGCTTTACACGGCCCACATAGGCCCATACATTTATTTTTACTTTTTCTTTTTATGTATTCAAATTTGCCTTACATGCATGCACTTACGACTGACCGACTACCTTGTTTTCTTTTTTAATGTACGATTTTATTTGACGCCGTTTAAAACTGTTAAAGCCCGCAAGAAATCTTCTGTCTGTCAATAATCAAATCAAAATATAGCAAAATCATCAAACTTTATTTACTTCGATGGATGGACTCCAAGGCGAGTAGAGCTGACGAAGACTACGATTTCTTGTTCAAAGTCGTCGTCCTAATAGGCGATTCAGGTGTTGGAAAATCCAACTTGCTATCGAGGTTTAAGAGGAATGAGTTCTGTTTATCCACAATCGGCGTGGAATTCGCCACGCGTACTCTTCAGGTTCTCTATTCAGTTTTTTTTGTTTGTTTGGACTAGCGTACAATAAGCAGAAATTTTTTGTGTGTTTTTTATGCTTATTAGCCTTTCATTTCTAGATCTATCTTGAATGATGGGAATTGATTGCATTTTATCAGTTGGATTATTAACTGCGATCATTCATTGACGAAGTCTATTTTGATGTGAATATTTGAACTGTCAGTCACTGCTCGGAGTATAACTGCCGATAGAAGGAAGGCCTTCCCTGATCCCTGTTGCTTGGGTTGTTTTCCTATTCCTGCACCATTTTTTCAACACCAGATCAAAATAGGATCTACTTTGTGAATTATTTTGAATATAGCCACAGCAGCCATATGTCTGTCTTATTTGCAGCCAACATTTGTGAATCAAGACAATCAATGAACTCCTGTCGAATAGCTTCGTGCTTTCTTGTATACTTTTCCATGGTCATGTTTAGCCAATATGAATAAAAGCTCTTTTACCATCTCAAACTGTGAAGGCCCAAATATGGAATACTGCCCCGCAAGAACGTTACCGGGCTATAACAAGCGCTTACTACCGTGGGTGAGCATCTACCTGTGTATGACGTCACAAAGCCAACTACTTTCGAGAACTGTGTTGAAGGAGTTGAGAGACCATGGAGACGCAAACATCGTTATCATGCTCATCGGAAACAAGACTGATCTCAAGCATCTTAAAGCTGTTCCACAGAAGATGCTCACAGTTTTGTAGAAAGAGAAGGGCTATCATTTATTGAAACTTCGGCCCTTGAAGCCAGCAATGTCGAGAAAGCATTTCAGACAGAGATATATCGCATCATTAGTAAGAAATCACTCGCTTCAAGCGAGCCTCAGGGTCCCGGGATCAAAGAAGGGACGACTCTTGTTGTTGGCTCAATGCAAAGAAGACATGTTGCTCGGCCTCTTAGGGGTTCTATTTTTATGAACATCGTGGGTCTTCTTCTTTCAAGTTTTCCCTCATATGCATATTGATATGCCTGTTATTACAATGAATATCAAGACTTCTGCAGTTTCTGAGGCTTTTTGTGAATGAATGATGATTAATGAGGATGTGTTTTTCTGGATTGATGTTTAGTATATTGCATACTTAATATGAGTGAAATGAAATATCCGTTGCTCGTGCAATAAACATACAAATCAGTGAGAGTTGAGTAGGAACTTGCTCACGAATATTTATACGAAGGTACTATAAACATACAACACCAAATCAGCAAACTTTAACCGCAGCAGTTGCTCTTCGGCTCAATCGGCTGTCCCTTAATCTGGACAGTGCTCGTGGACTTATTGTTAGCAGCTTGCTGTCCCATTCGACACGCACACACACACTTCAGTTAGATGCACTAAAGTACAAAATGAAGATAGACGAAACAACAAAGACCTTGTTTTATTTTATGAATCAAAGACCATGGATGAGTTTTTGGCAGATTAAAAGTCGAAGTTTTCAAAGGCATAAAACGTGGAATGCGCCCCAAATGTTGATAGCATCTTTAGCACTAGTCTCTAGAAATGGAATGCCAAGCTCATCAGCAAATTCCTGAATAAATGTTGTTTGATAACTTTAGAACTAAGACCATCTCCAACAGTCAACCGCAAACGCAAACGCATTTTGCAGTAACAACCATAGTTTGCAGTAATTGCTTTCCAACAGTCAACTGCAAACGCAAACGCAAAAGAATATTCCTGTTTTCTCTTTCATACTAACTGTTATAACTTTTCAGTATCACCCCTATATTTAGTTACTCTACAAATTAACCACGATATTCTTTTAATTTTGATTGAGAAAATATTTAAGCGAATCATTATTGGTCAAAAAAATATTTAATTATATATTTGTGGTCAAAACAATATATAATTATATTACATATAAAAAATAAATAATAAGATATAAAAAAAATTATTACTACAATAAGTGTGAAGGTTAAAATAATTATTTATTATGTCAATTTATAATCATAATGATTAGTATACAATTTTCAAATTCTTTAATATTTTTTATTATTTTATATTTTTTTGATTTAATATTATAATACAAGTAAGGAGCTTATTTGCAATTTTAAAACATCAAACGCATTTTTGTATTCGAACGCAAATTTGCGTTCGAAACATGAGAGAGAAAGCAAAAAACGCATTTTGCGTTTGCGTTTGCAATACTTTTGGAGAAGTTTTACTGCATTTTTGCGTTTGCGTTTTGCAATACTATTGGAGATGGTCTAAAGATGACGAATTATGTAAAAGCTGAAAAGTAATCTATATAATAATTTGTTGCAATTTTATTACCTTCTTTTTATTGTCGTAAATGAGCAATATTGGAATTTAACATGCGAATATACATTAAAAAGATACCTTTGCTTTCTCCGAGTCCACGACTTTGCTTTCGACCAAATCACATTTGTTCCCCACCAGAAGCTTGCAGACACTATCATTGGCGTACCAAATCACATCGTACACAATCTGTTACAATTTGTACAGCATGAGGTCGGTCAATCATTAAACATTTCTTACAATGATCCCATGAGCTCCACGATAACAACTGCTGGTGATGGTCCTGAACCGCTCTTGGCCAGCGATATCCCACCAATTGGTTCAACCAAGTGGCGAACATAATGTCGGGTCGGCTAGACGTCAGGTAGAGAAGAGATCAATAATGCTCATATAGTTCGTGATGTTGACTGCTTTTCCAGAAGGATCAGGGTCCAATTTGCAGCTTGTTGACATAGGAGTACTCGTGGGTGTGCTATTGTCTTGATTAAAACCTCTTCAAAATATCCCTTATGTATTCGGTTTGACTGATGAAAATCCCATATTTGAGTTGCTTGACTTGTAATCCAAGGAAAAATTGTAGTTCGCCAATCAAGCCATCTCACACTTAGTCTTCATCAGATCACCGAATTTCTGACAGAGTCGCGTGGTTTTTGTCGAGCCGAAGATAATGTCGTATACATAGACTTGGACGACCATAAAGTCTGTGCCTTGCTTCTTGATGAACAGTGTTGTGTCGATTGTCCCTAGTACGAAGCCTGATTTCACCAAAAATCCAGTCACGCATACCAAGCACGATTGGCTTGTTTAAGTCCATTGAGGGCATTGTCCAATCGATACACGTAATCAGGAGGCTCTTCATTCATGACCCCTTAAGGTTGAGCGACATAGACTTCCTCCTTTAACACGCCATTGAAAAAGGCGGTTTTAGGTCCATTTGATAGCCTTGAAGTCTTTATGAGCCGCGTCTGCCAAGAAGTATCGGATAGCTTCGATAGGGGCAACGGGGGCATACGTCTCGTTGTATTCAATGTGTTCCTGTTGGTTAGACATGAGAACCGGTTGGACCGGTTCCGGTTCCGTACCGGGTCTACCGGTTCCGGACCAAAAATACCGGTTCCTGTTCCATCCAGTATTGTACCGGACCGGTTCCGGTTCCGGTTCTGGGACTAAAATCCCGGAACCAGTTCGGAACCGGTCATAGATCCATTGGATCTTATTGGTTCCGAACCGGTTCCATACCAGTTCATCCATTAATTTTTTTTCTGTAAATATACCTAAAAATTCAGAAAAAAATACAAACGAAAGAAAAAAAAAAGGAAAAAAACAAAGAAAAAATGCAAAAAATAAAAATAAAACAAACATAAAAATAATAAAATTAAAAATACTACAAACATATTAGGGATAGTGATGATGATGAAAAAAATTCCATTTTTATTAATATACCTAAAAAGTTAAAAAAAACAAAAGAAACAAGAAAAAAAATACAAAAAAAAAAGAAAAACAAATATAAAAAAAAGAAAAAAAAAACATAAAAATAAACTACTAAAAATACTACATTACATCCTTATTAAGTAAAACACACGACGTCGCCTCCTCATCGTCTTCAAAACTTGATGCTTGGAACTCTTCGATCGCATTTTCCACTCGATTCTTGGACTCGGCGTTGAACCAATCCTTAAGGAACGTAAGCATCACAAGAGAACTCGGCTTAAGGTTCGCTCGCCTATCTCCAATAATCCGACCGGATGTCGAAAATGCGAATTCTGAAGCGACACTTGACGCTTGCACGGCTAGAATCTCGAGCGATAGCCGCTAGCGTCGGGTAAAGAGATGCGTTCGACTTCCACCACTGGAGAACGTCAAATCCTTCCGGTGTTTGGAAGTTGTGACTCAAATAAAGCTGAATTTCATTTGAGTTCGCAGATCCGGTCGCTTTTCCTTTCGACTTTTGTATCTTCAATCGCCTAAGGACATCCATCGGGCCACGGCCACCGCTAGAGGACTCCGTAGCTCCCTTGGTTGCATGCTCGGTCGCCGAACCACCACGCACCTAAGAACTATAAAAACCAAAAAGTTCTTGGAGAGAAAGCATAATTGATGTTTTTGATCGTCAACGCTCTTTCCAAGAAACGTCTCGTAATACTTGAAAAAATAATCGAAAGTGTCACAACCACAACTCGGGTCGAGTAAAGCCGCCAAGCCGTGGACAATTGGGATATTTTCCCAATACTTCTTGAACTTTTGCTCCATGTTCTCAATGAAATGGCGCAAACTTTCATTATTACAATATTCATTAAATTTATAGCACATGCTAAAAAGCAAAGGAATAAATAATGGCGATGTCGGATAATGAACACCGGAAAATTTCTCCGTTGCTTCCTTGAATACCGCAAGTAGTGACACACATAAATCGCAAATTTCCCAATCAACATCTAGTAATAGAAGTGATGGATCGGAAGTCATACCAACTCCGTTGTTGTTCCAAAAATGGGTGACTAAATCCTTATGACGCATAGCTATGCTAAGAAGGTGATATAAGGAGTTTCACCTAGTCGGTACCGGTAAGGAAAACTTCTTATATCTAAGGCCATTCGTCTCGAGCGTTTTTTTCCACGAATGACCGAGACGTCGTTCACGTAGTTGTTTACAAATGAATTTAAATTTTTCTATTAAACGACCTAATACTTCATCGAATGCACATTTGACACATAAGTTAGTCACATGGCAAGCACACCTAACATGAAGCAATCGACCGTTCAAAGGCACGCTAAGATGGGAAGAATGAAATCCATAGCCGCGTTATTAGAGCTTGCATTGTCCAACGTGATAGACATAATCTTATCTTGAATCCCATATTTATTCGCCACATTCAAGACATACATTGCAATAGTATGTCCCGAATGCGACGAGTCTAGCGGATCTAGCGAAAGAATTCTCTTTTGCATCGTCCACGTCTCATCTATCCAATAGCATGACAACTAGATACGATTGGGAAGTAACGATCGTCCAAATATCAGTAGTTAAACTAACCCTACACGATATGTTCGATAAATGTACTATTAAGTTTGATCTATATTCTTCGAAGGTTTCTAACACATACTTCCTAAGTGTCTTACGACCTACTTGATGGAATCTTGGTTGTATCGAACTTGTGAAGTTGATAAACCCTTCATTTTCCGCAATACAAAATGGTTATTCACATTGGACCACAAACTTAACTAGCGCCATCTTTGAAATCTCCCTAGTGATAACGAAATTTCTACCGTTATGCACGTCTATTTGTTGTTGTGTTCGCTCAGTACCTATGGGTTCTAACGTTACCGAATCAAATTTGTGAAAACCGGTTAAATGTTTTCTCATAGATCTCGTACCCCCTGGTTACCACCACCTCTATATTGATATTCCTGACGACATATTTTACAATAAGCTTTACCTTTGTTGGGGTTGCCGGGTTCGAGATCGAGGTCGAAATGGTTCCAAACCTTCGAGCATTTCGTCTGGGTGCGTGATGTCGCCGTGGCCGTGGTCGTTCTTGGCTCGACCGGTTTCGCGTCATCCTCCATCGCCTTCCGTCTCCTCGACCTCGTCGTTGTCGGGGTTGACCTCTTCGGGCATATCGGACATACCTGCACGAAGATAACCAAAAACATCGTCGTTCGGGTGCGAACTTGATGCCATGTTAGTAAAATAAAGTGTACGTGTGTGTGTATGTTTCGTGTATGTGTATGTATTTCGAGTGTGTGTGTGTGTTTCGTGTGTGTGGTGTGTGTGTTTCGTGTGTGTGTATGTGTGTAAATACACACATAGTGTTTGAGAGCGATAGAGAGATTGCGAGATTAGAGAGAGTTTGAGAGATTAGATGTGAAAAATGATGAATTTATAGTGTTTTCGTTAGGGACTAGGGCTAAAATGCAAAAAAAAATAATTAAAGTGCCGTAGCCGTTGAAGGCTGCTATATAGCCGTTAGTTATTATTAATTTTTTTTTACCGTTACCGGTTCTCGGATCCGGTTCCGGTTCTGGAACCGGTACCGGTAATGGCCTATTCCATTTTTCCGGAACCAATCCGGTAACGGTTCCTAACCGGTAGCCGGTTCCGGGCCGGTTCGGCCCGATAGCCATGTCTAGTTGTATCCTTTAGCAACCAGTCGTGCTTTGTTCCTGATTATATCACCGTCTTCGTTCTATTTAGTCTTGAATACCCGTTCAGTCCCGATAATTGTCGTGCAGTGAGGTCGAGGAACTTAAGTATTGGAACATTCTGAACTGTTTGGGCTTTACTTAAATTTCACCGTTTTTTGTTTACTGTAGGCCCAAAAGTTGTTTGTTATTTATTCTTGCTTTCTGCGTTTTGTCCCCGTTGGCAGGGCCGGGGAGAGAATGTGATTATAGTCCCCGTTAGGGTTGCAAACGAATCGAATCGAGTCGAATAACAAAATTCTATTCATATTCGGATGACAATCGAATACAAATACGAATATTCGAATAATTAATTGAACCATAAAATCGATTCTTATTCGAATTTGAATATTATCTCGAATAATTGAATTGAATATCGAATATTTGTATTCAAAGTAATCTTTTATTTCCTATTTAATAAAATATAAACAATATTTTACTTAAAATACATATTGAATTATAATGAATTATATTTAAGCATATATTGAATTGTAAAATATTATATTTAACTGTTTTATTGAAATCATATATTTTGTAGAAATATATATTGAATTATACTATATTTTATTGAAATTATTCGAATCGAATTATTCGATAAATATTCAAATCGAATATTGTGATACTTTATTCGTATTCAGAGATTATTCGATAAAAAAACTAATTTTATTCGAATTAGTATTTGAATATTCAAAATTCAAATTGAATCGCGAATCGAAGAAAAAAATTCGATTCATTTGCAACCGTAGTCCAGTCCCGTTCTCCTTCATGAATAATATTCAAGTTAAATATTATGCCTAAAATAATATAAATAATATTTTTTTTATAGAAATTTACATTTATATTATAAAATGATATTTAAATATTATTTTTTTTACCGAATTTGTAATAATATAAATAAATAATAGGGGTTTCTACACTTAAATCCCCATTTGCAAACAAAAAAAAAACGATTTAGTACCTTGTCAGAGTTATTTTATCATGAGGTACCTAGTGTGATAAAAACTTTACTCTCAGCTACCCATTTGATTGAAAAGACGAATTTACCCATGACTTTATAATTTTATATTATTTATTGTCTCTATCGATGTCTTCTTCATCACACCAATTTCTCTTTCCTCACCACCATTAAACCACCATGAGAGCTTTTTTTAGTTTTTTCTTCTCAATAAATCATGTTTCCAATAAACACCAAGAATGATTCCCACACTCTCGCGCCCTTCTCCTTGGCCGGGCTATTTAGAATTTTCATTCCGGAAGCGAATACTTGGGAATAGTTTTTTAGCCACAATTAATCGATTGCACTCATGTGGTCGAGCTTGAGCCCAAATCCGGAAGCTGAATGCGATCTAGGAGCTCGATGTAAGGATGGGATGTTGATATTTGATCGTTATTGAGGCTAATCCATCGGGATTTCGGATTTTTTACATAACTGTTATTACGTACCATTTGTTATGTTTATTACGTACCATTTTAGTGTCTATGCGGTATCAAGATGTCCGCGTACGCAGTACCATTGTAAACTATACAAACGTACCATTTATACAGGTTGCAATATTATCTGAAAATATGCCGTCTACAAGTTCGGTTGGTGGCGGTACATTATTTTCATTGTGTGAGTATAAAAGGGAGTCATTCTTAGTATCGATCAATGAAGCGACGACGCACGAGATGAATGCTCAAACCGATAATGGGAATTTATTCGTGACCCGGACATCCGTGTTCTTCCCGGTCGCCGAAAGACGCGGAAGATTCCTTCTCAGCTATATAGAAGATCCAACAAGTGCAAACTATGTGGGAAATACGGGAATAATCGTCGTACTTGTAGAGAAGCCGTATCGACGTAGGGTCCGTATTTCCCATGTATTTTAACTACTTTTGTCCCAATAACCTTTTTGTTGCTCTTTTGTATGGTAATGGCACATTCTGATCCAAATGATGCTAGTAGATTATTCTTTTGTCCAAACGCATCAATAGGATATGACTCATTCTTTTTGTCTAAATGATGCCAACAAGGTACTGTAATATATGCCAACAAGGTAATATATGCAAATTTGGTACTGTAATATATGACAACAAGGTACTGTAATATATGCCAACAAGGTACTGTAATATATTGCAACAAGGTACCGTATTATATGCCAAAAAGGTACTGTAATATATGACAACAAGGTACTGTAATATATGCAAATTTGGTACTATAATATATGACAACAAGGTACCGTAATATATGCCGACAAGGTAGTGTAATATATATCAACAAGGTACTGAGGCATATATGCCAACAAAGTACTGTAATATATGACAAGGTACTGCAATATACGCAATAGGGTACTTTAATATATGCCAACAAGGTACTGTAATATATGCCAATTTTGGTACTGTAATATATGACAACAAGGTATTGTAATATATGACAATAAGGTATCGTATTATATGCCAAAAAGAAACTGCAATATATGACAACAATGTAGTGTAATATATATCAACAAGATACTGTGGCATATATGCCAACAAAGTACTGTAATATATCCCAACAAGGTACTATAATATACGCAGTAGGGTTATAAAAAGGTACTTTAATATATGCCAACAAGGTACTGTAATATATGCCAACAAAGTACTATAATATATGACAATAAGGTACTATAAACATACCACATAGGGTACGACATCGTTTCAGAAATAGGTACCGTATAAATTAAAGTAAAGTTCGGTAAGATGACTTGGGGATTTTCGTCAAAAAATAAGCCTTTCAAAAGATGTTTGATGTAAAAAAGTAAGAGACAATTTCTGTCACGACTGGACATATTTTTGACATTTTTCTATCACGATTGGACATACTTCTGACATACGAGGTAATAAATCAGGAAAAGACAGCTTCTCTGACATGTCTTCTTTCAGAAAATGTTTGATGTCATATATAATTTTTGGTACTACAACCCTGTTTGAGATGGTACGCTTTAACCAAAAAACAGATACCCCTATAATGTTAAGAAAGGTACGGCGTCCCTTAAATACGTGATACGTCATACTAGGGTTACTATTTTTCGAGGTCGTACGAATTAGTTTTTCATCTGGAACAACACTAAAACACTAATATAGAGTATATATTGCCTTTTATATCAAATTAAGTGCATTGTACCTTACACGCATGAATTAAACCTTCAAACTCCTAGATTCATTAGAATATGAGGATATAAGCAAGAACATCTTACAACATATTTTAAAAAATCTGGCGAGTCCTAAACGTGCAATTTTTGTTTCTTTTTTATTCATTGTATTATTGTTAGGTCTGATCAAAATCACGCAGCCCTACTCGATTTGCTTAGGAATCTATTCGATGGTATAACAAATGGAACAATATACTTGCAAGTTAGGGTACTACATATGTATACATAATGGTACGGTAAACCTGCAGATTATGATACTCTCTATGTAAAAAATAAGGTACGCTAATATAAAAGATAAGGTACTTCATATGTTCTGATTATGTACTACAAGTACCCTACGCATGGTACTACATTAACATATCTTATGGTACTACCAACATCTATATATTGGTACTACAATCATCTGTATATTGGTACTACAAATTAGGGTAAGAGTTTTTCAACGCCTTTCGAATTATTTTTGGTTAGTGACTATGTTACCATAGTTATAGGTACTATATTGATCATTTGATATCAATATTGCTGGGTTAATATTTAGAGTTATGAAAAAACGTGGTACGAAAAAGATACTATAAGTAACCTACGCATGGTACTACACTGACATATATTATGGTACTACGAATAGAGCTGTCAAACGGGCCGGCGGGGCAGGCCGGCCCGTTACCCGCCAAAGCCCGCCAACTGGCGGGGCGGGCGCGGGTAAGCCCGCCTTCTGGCGGGCCTGAGAAAGGGAGGCCCGCCCCGCCCCTTGGTGGGAAAACAATTTTAAAAAAAAGATTTTTATTTGGAAAGTATTTGTAATTTAATCATAACTATATAATAATAATTTATTTATTTTACTAAACTAAATTAAACTCAATTCCAATTAAAATTATAATTACAAAATATAAAAAATCTATATAAGTTATTTATAGATATATTAAATAATTTAAAAAAATTAATTTTTTTTATTTGGGCGGGCCTGCCCGCGGCCCGCCAGGCCCGCCCCGCCAAAGCCCGCAGCCCGCGCGGGCTTTAAAATCTCGCAGCCCGCCCCGCCACTTTGGCGGGGCGGGGCGGGCCGGCCCGCGGGCTTTGGGCTTTTTTGACAGCTCTAACTACGAACAACTATATATTGGTACTACGAACATGTGTATATTGGTAGTGCGAGAATCAAACATCTTCTGATAGGAACAACATGTCAGAGTAGCAATCTTTTCGTGATTTATTACCTCGTACGTCAGAAGCATGTCCAGTCATAACAGAAAACTGTCAGAAATTATCTCTAACGACATCAAAGACTTACATTACATATGCAGGCTTACTTTTTGATGAAATATCTCAAGTAATGTTACCGTACTCTTACTTCACATTTATATGGTACCTATTTCTGAGAGGACACCATACCCTCTATGGTATGTTTATAGTACGTTTGTTAGATAGAATAGTACTTTGTTGGCCACTATTACAGTAACGTTTTATAACCATATGGCATACCATATGTTACATACCATCATGAACATACATCACAAGTTTTCCATCCACACACTGGCATCACAAGTGTGCCATAACCTATTGACATCATTTGGACAAAAAGAATGAGTCATATCCTATTGACACATTTGGACAACATAAACCATACAAAAGAGCAACTAAAAGGTTGTTGGAACAAAAACAGTAACAAAATACACGGCAAAACGAACGCTACATCGATACGGCTTCTCCGCAAGTACGACGATTATGCAAGCAGCAGTGATATTCTCAACAAGCAGTGATAAACAAGGGTCAATCCTTTCTCGCGTCGTTCGTGCATCATCGTCATGATTTTCACACTACATGTTGGGTTGAGCTTGTGTTTGATTCTATTACTGCATAAGCCGTATACGAAAAACACCAACATTATTGACATACACTACCATACGTTTCAAACATGAAATACCAAACTACTGAAATAAGGAGTACCAAACTACTGAAACAAGAGTACCAAACTAATAAAACAAGGGGTACCGTTGTAAGCATATGTATGATGAACTATCAAGCATATATCTTTACCAGAATGTATAACAATAATTTATGGCCCATAATCGAATCCTTAGGACAACAACACCAAAGCAGATCGATGTCAATCTATGTCCAAGCAAAAACAACCCTAATCAAAGCATAATCGAGGACCAAATTTCAAACACCGATAAAAATCCATAAAACCCCCTTTTTTTACACAGAAATCTCAAATTGATAACCGAAATAAAAAGCCCGTAATCAATCAAGTATTCGAATTGCTAATCACAACACTAATCCATCCGAATTTAGCATACAACTGAAAAACACGACTCAAAATAAAATAATACCAAACTTACCATCACATGCAAGAGATGTCGAGAATCGGTCGGCGATGCAAAATACCTTCACAAGATTAATTCTATTTGGGGAGGGAGATATCATGAATGGGTTGCAAGAAAGTTCAGTAGATTATGCTGGGGGGATGATTGTTCGGTGCGTTTGGTTTAATTTTTCTTTTTTTTTTTAATAATTTAAGTTAAAAGCTAGGTAAAATTGTAATATCATGTTCTGATAGCGCTATTTTCGTCCATTAGGTACCTAAGTGCAAGAAAAGTTTAAAAGAGGTACCTAAGATATAAAGACATCTGACAAGATACTGAATCGTTTTTTTTGTTTGCCAATGGGGATTTAAGTGTAGAAACCCGTAAATAATATTAAATTATAATAATTTAAATATAATTTAAGTAATATATCTAATTTATATTATAATATAAATCAGTTCCAAAACAAAATTGTTGGGAGCACATAATTGACCGATACACGATTAAATAAAACACCGGGTTATTTTCAGCTGTTTATCATAGGGTGTTTGTGCTTACTTTTTTAAACAACTAGGTTATACACATTGCATCCTACATTATAATACGTTATTGAATTTGTTTTCACTAAGGGTGCGTTTGGTACGCGGAAAAGAAAAGAAAAATGCAATTGATACGCATCGGATCATTCGTTATGCTTTGAGTATCGTACCACAACACACTTTCTTTTTCCACATCGAATTCCGCATACCAAACGCACCCTAATACAAGTTGAATGTCCGTACAGAAAAGCCAAAAAGAACAGAAAAATGGACGTTAATCCGCAGCCTAGCGGTGGTTCTCCACAACAAGCAAATGGATGGCCCGTCTCCGACTCCACAGACAAACACTGATAGCGTTCAAAACGTTGGAACTGAAGACAATAAAATGACAGTAGATTTGATAGTCTTGATAGATGAGACAAAGGCTAAGATCGAACGTATATTTGCTTAACTCTTTTTTCTCATAGTTCTTCTCCAATCGTTCATGCATAATATAGAACTAATTCTCTAGTCAAATTTAATAATAGCTTAACCAAACGACTATGTGACTTTCTGACTTCTTTGACCAAATGGTGTCTTTCAATATGTTGTTGCTTCATAATCATCATTGAGCTTATTTCCAACAGGAACTTCATGACATTCTCAATAAGGAAATAATAAGAGACTAACACTACAAGAAAACACAGCATCAGACACGAAACATAGATACGGAATTCGTTCCGTGTCTAAATTATGAGTATTAGAAATGGAATCTGACATAGGTTTCTTACTTTTATTACAAAATAAATCAAAATTTTTATTTAGACACGGATTAGATACGGAAATAAAAACGAAAATGTTCTGTTTCTGAATCCGTGTCAAAACTATGAGAATTAGGAAGCGCATTCTACACAGTTTCTATTTTTATTTCAAAACAAAATTAAAATTTTTATTTAGACACGGATTAGATACGAAAATAAAAATGGAAATATTCTGTTTCTGAATCCGTGTCACAATTATGAGAATTAGGAACCACTTTCGACACAGCTTCTATTTTTATTTCAAAATAAAATTAATTTAGACACGGAAATACAAACGGAAACATTCTGTTTCTGTATCCGTGTCAAAATAATTAATATATTGATCTTTGGGCTTAAAACGTGCATTTTGACGTGCCCATATTCATTAAACAACTTGAGAACTTAATAGCTCATATTTGAGAAATTAATAAGTTAAAATCAAATGTTCAGGCCATGATTGAGAACTTAATAGCCCAGCCCATTTTAAAATAACACCTACATCACTAATCGATTTTCTCACCTTTTTCGCACTAGCTAGATAGAAAGCAGAGAACGAGCGAAGCTGCCATGGGAGGTAGAGGTCCGTTTGGGCGTTGATCAAATCGACAAGGTAATTATTCCAATCCCAAATCGACATTTTGAATCATCACGAGCTCATTTTATTCTATGCCATTTCACCAGCTCACTTTGATTCGGCAATGTTATTGATCTATTTCTAGGTCATCGGAGTTCATTGATACCTATTCGGTTGATTGGAAGTTGTTTTCATCGTTCAGGTTTATCAATTGGTCCCATCGCATCTTTTCTTCGAGGCGAAAACAGCTTCAGTTCCATTCACGTCGGGAAAAACGCCGTCCTCTCGTTCCCGCTCGTTCAATCGCCGCTGACGATAGAGTTTGCTCACAAGAAAGGAGCGGGAAGTATGAAGAGCGGGCGCGATTCACCGGGGCAGAGGCTCGAGGTTAAAATCTTCGGCGATCAAGCA